>PVKS010003234.1:53910-106607 GCA_004027875.1 Aplodontia rufa | reverse complement strand
CCATCCACCCATCCACCCACCCATCCACCATCCACCCACCCACCCATCCATCCATCCTACCACCCACCCACCCTCCTCCCATGCCCATGTGTCACCCCCTCTCCCTCCTTCCCCACTTCCTTCGTTTCTTGCACATTCCTGTGGTTTTCCTACTTGCCAGGCCTTGTGCCACTGAAAGCAGCTTTCCTGTCCTCGGGGCCGCCGGAGTGTCTTCACTCACGGCTGCTGTGATGTTGAGAGCTAGGAAAGCCTTCAGCCCTGCCTCCTTACCATGGTCAGAGCTGGGTTCTGCACTGGTTGCAGTGGGCCAGCCGAGGGCCAGAGCTCTTTGCCCTGGCCTCCTACTCTGCACAGCTGACGAGTCCCACCCTGTGCGGCTGGCTTGGGTCTTTCCTGCAGGCTGTGTGCAAACCCTGAGCCCTGCGGGGAGCAATAAGAGCAGTCTGCAGGGTGAGGGTACTCAGGCTTGCTCCCGGCTCCATACTCCCAGACAGGAGATGGCTGGCTGACAAGAGATGAGCTGCCTGGAGGTGTCTTTGGGCGTTGAGAGGAGGAGACCTGGACCAGGGAGGGCCTGCAGAGCAGCTTGCTCGGAACCCCACCTTCAGCCTGTGGAGCCCCTGGACTGACTCCTCCTGCAGGCCGACCGCCTGTCCCTTGGGTCCTGGACAGCAGGGTGCACAGTGTGTGCACAAGCGTGCACCAGGTGTGTCCCCATCCTGGTCCTCTTAGGAAGGCCAGTGAAGGGCCGGCCAAGCCTCTGCCACAGAGGAGCAGGAGGCAGCTGGAGGAGGATTCTGCTGGCATGGGTCTGGTGTGCCTGGCTCATTCTCACTGGGTGGCAAGGCCTGCAAGTCCCTGGGGAGCTGGACTCTGGATGCTGCCTGGGTTCAGGGCCCAGCTCACCCTCTGGGAGCTGTGTGACCTGGGGAGTGTGGCTTCCTCTATGACGTGTGCCTGTGGCAACAGTCCAGCCTCTGGGTGCCCATGGGGACAAGTGGGTCAAACATGCAGAGTCACAGGCACATCCCATGAGTGTTCCCATGCTCAGCAGGTATCACTGTCCCCCTGGCATGTGGCTCTTGGCTTGTCCCCAACTTGAGGACAGGGGTTTGAAGGGGGACAGTGTTGGCATGTCCAGGGTGTGGCTAGTGTTGGCCTCATGGTCTGCCGTGGGACCTGAGGGCTCCCCGGGGCTGCAGCTTTGGGAGGTGAGGGACAGGAGATGGCTGGCTGACAGGAGAGGAGCTGCCTGGAGGTGTCCTGGGGAGTTGGGAGGAGGAGACCTGGACCAGGGAGGGCCTGCAGAGCAGCTTGCTCAGAACCCCACCTTCAACCCGTGGAGCCGCTGGGCTGACTCCTCCTACAGGCCAACCGCCTGCCCCTTGGGACCTGGGCTGCTACTTGCATGTCCTCTGGCTTCAGAAGGGGCACTTGGGCTCAGCCGTTCTTAATTATCCCTCATGATGAAGTCAGCGAGGGGCCCGCAGCCTGCTGTTCAAACAGCCGGCGCCTCTGTGCCACCTGTTGGCATCTGGCCAATTGGCTATCCTCGCTCATTACTGAGTCCCCAAGAGCATCCAGATTTCTAGAACAGCTGGGCTGGGCCCCAGACCTCCCTCCTCGATAGGCAGTAAGGAAAACACCTGGGCTCCACTTCCAAGGGCCATGGGGAACAACACCCTTTGGTGGTAGATGGAGGACCCAGCCAGGCTGTCCCATCCCGCAGGCTCATGCGCAGTGTCGGCTCCCAGCGGGTCCCTCTCCTGGCCGTCACCATGTGATGGCCTTCCGCCATGTGGCCTCCATCCATTTTCCATGTGGGACACTTGGTACCTCCCTTCCCTGGGTCTACTCCTTGGTGGCCTGAACCATGCACACAGTCCCCCCAATCTCCATCCCTCCTGTGACCAGGACTTCTGATGCCACTCAGGCACCAAGCCCCAGGGCTACGTGTGGCACCATGAATTTGGGTGACACCCTTCAACCACAAAGGAGATGGCTGGGTTAACAGCTCTGAGTGGTTGCGTTAAAATGAGGTCACTCTGGATTGGAGAGCCCCAAGTCCAACAACCAGGGTCATTATAAGGAGAGGGTTCAGAAGCAGAGCTCAGGGGCAGTGGGGCAGGGCCATATTCAGAGGAGTGGAGACTGGAGCAACACAGCCATGACCCAAGGATGCCTGGACCCTGGAACTGGGGGCAGAGGGAGCCTCCCGGGCCCCCAGAGGGAATCAGCCTGGCAGTGCCAATGCCAGCTGCGGAACAGCAGGGGACACACTCCTGCTGTTGGCACCCATTGTCCCCACAGCCACAGGACAGAGTCACACCTTGGTGTCACGCCACCTCCCTCCCGATCTGGGAGTCTAAGCGGATGCCAGAACCCATCATGGAGACTCCAGGGAGACAGGTGCCGCTTGGATGAGACATCTGTCCTTGTCACACCTCCTAGGAGGCAGTCCCACAGGACCCCTTTGGCCACAGAGAGCCAGGAGGGACACTGAGGCAGCTCAGGCTGAGCACCCACCCTACTGCAGACCCTGGCCTCCTCCCCTATTCTCCGTACGACTGGACTGGAGTAGACAGCCTGGCTGCAGCCTCGAGGTCCTGTGCATCCCCAGCAATGGGGTGTCCCAGCCCCTTCAGGGGCTTGAGAACCAGCAGGGCAATGGCCGCCTACTCCACCACATGCCATACTTAGCATCTGAACGGGCGCCTCCAACGGCTCCCCAGACTCAACCCCTGCTGGGCTCTGTCCCTGCGTCCCTGGGTGCAGAGTGGCTCTGAAGCTCTTGCTTTTAGAGGGAGCTGTGCTTTGTCCCCTTGTGTTCATGAATCGGCAGGTGCTGGAGCGCACAGCCCATGAAGTTCTTGGGGTCTGGTTTTGATTATTCATTCGTTTATGAATCTGTTTCCTCAGCCTGGGAGTGGCGGAGGGGACTGGAGGGCTCTGATGCTTGCCTCCCTCTGGGTTGTCTATTTGTTACTCCCTGTCCCCTCTGGGCTCCACGTCATTAATCTCCCCTGTTTCTAAATTGGCATTCCCAATCTCTCATAGTCATGGTGAGTTTTGACTATAAGTGAAAAATCTTAAATTTAAAAATAAAAGATTTTCTTTCCCCTGAAAGTCTGGCTAGGTGATCCAGAGCTGGGCATTGTCCATGGTCTTACTTCTCCACCATGTGGGGACAGCGTTCCTGCTTTCCTCATTGTCTAACGTGGCTGCTTCAGCTCCACCCCCTGCATCAGCATCCCAATCAACAGGAAGGAGACAGCGGTAGGAAAAAGACATGCCCCTACCACGTGAGGATACTTCCCATAAGTGGACATAGACATATTGCCTTTATTTACATCCCATTGGCCCGGGCCTTATGCAGCTTCCTTCTTGAAGGCTTAGAAAAGAGACCAACTGAATATATTAAGAGGAAAGCAGGACAGAAAGTAGAGATGGTCTGGAGTCCAGGCCACACGCCCCTCCTTGTCCTTTGCAAGGGGAAGGTCTACACAGGGAAATCAGTGCTCCTTCTGGAAAGAACTAGTATTTCAAGCTGAGGCCTAAGGCCCCAGAGCTCAGGAGGGGATAGTGCAGAGACCCAGGGTGGCCGTGGGCCAGGCTCCTGCATGGGGAGCGTGACTGGACATGGCCAAGATGGGGACACTGTGTGTCATCTCTGGAGACCGTGCTTTCAAGGGAGAACCATGCAGGCATCTGGCTCTGGTGCCACCCAGAAGATGGTACCTGGTGACAGCCCAACTTGAGACTCCTGGTTCAATTCTGTCACACGATTGCTACAGTGGGACACCTCAAAGCGAGGGAGCAGAGAATCCTGCCAATAAAAGCCACCATGCATGAGCCATCTGCGGTCTCAGACAGGTTCCCACCTGACAGGGGGACGCGAGGCCCTGACCCGGATTCCGGCCCAGCAGAGGTGACACAGGAGCTGCCCCAAGCCCAAGACCGCAATTTCTATGCCTCTTTCCCAGGGCCTGGCCAGTGGAACAAATGACCTCAGGGCCGTGTGGCCTTGTCCAGACCTCATGTGCAGCCACAGGCATCCGCCGCAGGCAGGGGACAGGGAGGGCAAGCCGGAGTTTGCCTGCCTCTCCTCTTCATGCTGCGCCGGGCCGTTCCAAGACAATGACCCTGACCCCTGGCTGCCATGGACCTCGGCCACACTGCTCCTCCTGAGAATCCTGTCCTCAGCACTCAACCCAGCAAGGCCACCCTGAGTGTCTCCTGGCACCCGGTTTCTGCCCAGAACCTTGCAGTCTGCATCCCTCATGGGCTGGCATCAGGCTGTGCCTCGGGAGGAAGTCTGAGCCTCTAGCTCTGAATGTGAGCTCACACCCAAAGGCCTGTTCTGCAGGGTGGCATGGGTCACTGCTGGCCACTGCACACATCGCTCACCAAGCCCCTGGGAGCGAGGCCCCAGCCCACGTGCTTCTGAGGCCCAGGTGCCCAGGCTGGATTCTAGAGAGTTCCACCTCTGCTCTGCAGAACAGGTTGGGGCCAGATCCTAAGGGCAGTGTGGCCCACCTCATTCCCTTCTTGGACCCTGTGGATGCACTTTAGGGTATTTGAGGTCCTGATCATGCCTGCATGGATTAACGCTTATGTGACCTGGTATTTCTCAGGGACATACCAAGCCCACAGGGGACACCTCAGGGACACCAGGCACAGGTGGAAGGCAGCCTGCTTTGCCTCCTTGGGGTGCTCAGAGAGGGAGTGGGAGAGCCAGGTGCCTCCAGCAGGCCATAAAGATGCCCTGCTTTCGATCCTGCGTTCCTGGTGGCTGGGGGCAGGTTCCTCCAGCCCATGCTGTCAGGCACATTTGGATAAAAAAGAGAAAGGAGTGGCTGGTATTTAAACCAGATTTCCCAGGAAAACCCAGGGTTCTGACATCTTCTTTAGGCAGCAGCAATGATGTAGCTAGGACTGCGTGGAGGGCTGTCTGTCCCCAGGGGACCCATCCTGTTCTATTGGCTGTCAAATGCAGAGCGGTGGGCCTTTTGGCAAGTGGGGTGCAATAGAGCCATGTTTTCCTCCCCAGCCATGGCTTCCAGCAGGACAGAAGCCACACTGCTATAGCTGGCACCCCCTCCCCCAAGCCCCAGGAGCTCTTGAAGTCTCCTGGTCCCCCAAGTCTACAGCAGTCATGTGGCCCTTGAGGAGGTGGCTGTCTATCTGGTTCCCATGGGGGTCATTGCCTGGTCCTGCCCAGGTGAGGATGTGGTCTTCTGTCTGGTTCATTGCCTAGTCCTGCCCGGGTGCAGAGGTGGTCTTCTGTGTGGTTCATTGCCTGGTCCCGCCCAGGTCTCTGGGCTGGGCTTTCCTGGGCTCCCCATGCTGGAGCCTGCTTTCACAGGCTCTGTGGGCAGGTGCCCCTGGCAGAGCTGGGGCTCGTGGGAGTGTTTGCATGGGGGTGGCACTCGTGAACCAGAGCTGCTTGCTGAATTAACTGGAGGTTGTGGCTGAGGCTGGCGGCTTGTGGAGCACTGCCGAGGAGCCTGTAGGGGGTCAATGCCAATGCAGGGGACCTCTTGGGCACATTCATGCTGTCCCCTTCCAGAGCAATTTGAAATCAATTAAAATGTGCTGTGGGGTGGGGGCCACACCCTGTGTGCCGGGCGATCTGGCAGCCAGCACGCACCCCCTATTTTTAACACTGACGGCAGATTCTGGGATTGACAGCTTCGCTTCCTGGCATGACTTTCTTGCTTAAAAACAGCGGGGCCCTGCGCTGCCAAGGCCCCCCCCCCAACCCTGTGCGACAGGGCTGCGTTTGGGAAACCTCGTCGGAGTCCCGTGACAAGCCATGTCTCGCCAGAGTGGGTGGAGGGGATGCCCTCCCAGGCGCCCTGACGTGGCACCATGGCACAGCCAAGCCCCTGAACACAGGCCGTGACTCAGTTTCCCCAGAGCCCTTGAAGGGCCCCTTAAGGACAGTGAATGAACTGGTGTGGCGGCCCCTGCCTGCTGCGTGGGCTTGCACCCCTCCTCCGTAACACAAGGCGTCTCCTCTGTGGACATGCCCACCCCACATGTGTCCTGCCCTCCTCCAAGCCAAGGGGGGATCCTACCCATCAGTGGCTGCCCCGTGTCAGGGACTGGGGTCCTTGCTCTTTACACACAGCATGCTCTGGAGGTTAGCCCTGTTCCAAATTCCAGGTCACAGATGGCAGGAGGGACAATGAACGGTGTCTTTGAGAACACTGCAGAGCTCAGCTCCCAGCTGTGTGGCCTCAGGCAGGTGGTGAACCTCTCTGAGCTGAGGTTGCCTGCTTGGGCAACCATTGCGTTGGACATGCTGACATTGGACATGCCAACCTCTGTGGGGTTTGGAGATCAGGGCCTGGGGCCGGTGGACAGATGACTGGGGGCTCTCCAGATGAGCAACCACTGAGGGCAGGGATTTCCCCGAGACCCCCAGCAGCGGGGTGCCCCATCTTCTGCCCAGATGGGAAGACCCCCCCAGCTTTGCAGCAGCTGTGTGCACCAGAGACTCCCACTGTCGGTCCAGCCACCCCCAGCCCCAGGACACACATGCTGCACATAGGCATCCAGACAGCCCGGACTGCCGGTGGCCACGGGTTCTTCTGGGCACTGACGGCACTGTGGGAGCTGCTCTCCAGGGGCTGCGCATGCCCCTCCCCAGCCCATTCAGAGCAGGGAGCCGGAGACGCAGCCAGGCTGCACCCAGCACCGCTACTGTCTATTTTCAGCCTGTGCTCCAAGCAGCTTGGACCGCACTGTCTCCCCTTTGTTCCGCGCCGCCCGTTGCCCGGCTCTGTAATTACGCGGCTGTTTATTCATTCACGAAGGCCTCTGTTGGATTCTTAATTTCATGGGGCGTCTCCCTTTTCCATCACAGAAATCCTGGATTTTATTGGAATCCAGTTTCATCTGCTTCTCCCGGTTGGGCTTCGGGGGCCCCAGGAACGGGCCTCTGGGTGGGCTGGGGGTGCCATGGCCTTCCAGGCCCGTCATGCTCATCTGTCCACCCCCTTCCTCCTGAGGACCCTCACTGCTGCCCTAGGAGACAGCCCTGGCCTGTGTCAGCCTCAGCCAGGAGGTGCGGCCCCTTCAGGCTCGGAAGCTGGGTGGGAGGAGATCTGGAGGGAGCATCCAGCCTCTGCCTTCCAATTCCGAGTGTCCTTCAGGGAGGAACGGCCCCTCTAGAGATCCGCTGCGGTAGAAAGTGCCGTCACCGTGCCTGGTAGCCCTGCTTCTCCTGGTCCACTGTCCTCCAGTTGACACACACTTTCTTTATTTCTCATTTTAGGAAAGAATGTCATTTTTATGTTTTAAGAGAAAACTGGGCATTCATCCCTTTGGGGCAAAGCCATTGAGTATTCCGACTGTGGGGTGCTCAGCTTCTTGACCTGGCTGACCCCTCCCGGGAGCATGAGTGACTCAACAGAGGAGGGCGCCCCCCTCTCAGGTGGAGGGCGAACAGGCCAAGAGCCAGAGGGCACCTGGCTCAGCCTAAGTGTGCGCCTCAGGGAACATCGCATGACATCAAATGGGTCACGGATCATCTGTGGCAACAGGGCTAAGCATTCCTGGTGGTGCAGAGGGCAGCTGCAAAGTCTGGCCCCTTTGCCAGCCTTTCCATATGTGTCTCTGAGTCCTGCGACGTGGGCGAGCTCGTGCCAGGCCAGAAACCATGCAGCGCATTTTAAGCCACCTTGGTCCACGGTGCTGGCGGGGCTGAGCGCAGGGAGAAGTCCTGAGCCCCGCTGCAGAGGAGCAGAAGCAGGCGGTTCCTCTTGGAGGCACTGACTGCTCCGATGACCCAGATAGGAAAGTGGGGCGCTCGTGAGGGTGCTCTCCTTTTTACGCAGTGTTAATGAGCTGGGCTAATATGCCACAGGCACCCTCAGTGGAAAGTGAAGATGGCTGCAGGTCCTCCCACCCGGGGCCTGGACGCTGAGGGGGCAGACAGGGCCTGGGGAGCAGTCCCTGGAGCCAGGGCTCCGGGAGGCAGGTGACGATGGTGCAGGAAGGGGGTTCACGGACCCCCACTTTAACTTGGTCACCTCTACAGGCTCTCAGACGCAGTCCCTTTAGAACTCAGGGCTTCAGAAGTGTGGATTTGGGGTGTGATGTAATTCGGTCCTTAACACCCTCACCCACAGCCCTCTGCAAAGGCTGCCCCAGGCCCTTTCATCCTCCTTCATAGCCCTCCACAACTCCCTGGAGTGCTGTGGTCGTCTTCACTGACCCTGGCCACCACTGCCTGGAGTCACACATGCCGACCTCTGTGGAGCTAAGCCCACCCTGGCCTCTGCTCCCTGCACACAGCCCTGGACCTCACAGCCTTGCTCATCCTGGCCCCCATCAGGTCCACCTGGGGACGAGTCTGAGGCTCAGGGCAGGTGCAGCAGCTCTGCACAGAGGTGCACAGACCTCCCTTAGAATTAGGGCCCCCAGGTGAGGTCGCCTGGCCAGGGAACCCACAAGGCCCAGGACCCCCGGCTGTTTTGGTCTCAAAGGTCTTGATGCTAGCTGGGCTGCTGATAGGGGCACCAGGAAGTGTCCCTCCCCCGCCTGTCCTGCCCCTGCCCTCCCCATTAGCCTCCCTGAGAGGGAGACGGTGGCCCTCCGAGCCCTCGTGGCAACCTTCTGCCTTGACCTCAGGGATTTGTCCACACCCTTTGGGAATGAGTCAGGGCCCCACATCAGGGTCCTGCACGGACTTGGGGTCTTCTGCTCTCCCTCTGCAACCTCCCCTGCCCAGGCCAGCCCTTCTGCTGAGTCCTCTGGGGAAGCTTCATGACCTGTCAGGTGGCACTGTCAATGTGCCTGGGAGACTCGGGTTTGAGGATGGTGGAGGCCGAGCATGGGGCTGCGGGATAGAGCGATGGACGAGGTCCTGCCGCTGTCCTGCAGGGGCCCGGGGCTACAGGAGAGAGGAACCCAGAGAGGCTCAGTCCAGGGGACAGGGATGTCCCCAGCTCACAGGAGGATCTCTCCTAGCAGGCGCAGTCTGGACGCTGTGGAGGAGGCAGGGGACAGGGAGAAACAGGAACAAGCAGATCCCCCTGGCCTTGCAGGCTGGGGACCTGAACCTGACTCTGCAGGAGTCACAGGCCCAGTTGTGAGGAGGTTGGTGGGACCAGGGCTCAGGACCTGGAGGCCCTTGCAGGGGCCCAGAGAGGCAGGATTTCCAGACCCTTCTGATGCTCTGGGTCAGTGACAGGCCCAAGGCAGAGCCTGGGGGCAATCCCAGCCCTCCATGGCCCTCCTGGCCCGCCTGTGTGACCTCCAGCAAGACATGGCTCTGGGCCTCAGGGTCTCGGGGTGCAATGGGAAGAGCCGCTGCTGGGAGGTCATAGAGCAGGGCAGAGCGAGTGTGGTAGGTGCTGTCCTCAGTGGCTCCTCCAGCTGGGTCCTGCTGCCGCGGGGCTCTTGCTCTGCGGGTGCTCAGATATCATTTCCACTTCCTCTCTCTTTTCCCTCTCTGAATGAGATGGGGCCACTGGGTGTTTCTGGGCAGAGTGTCATTGTCCCCCCATTGGTTGGGGGTGGCCAGTGCTGGGTGGCCATGACCTGAGACACACAGTTCCTGGCCCCCAGCCTCTGCCCAGGGAAGGAGGCCCACGTGGCTGGAGTCCTCTGGGGTGACCCTGTCCCTCCCTGGTGACAGTGTTAGGGCACCCAAGCTTGGGCAGCCCTGTGCATCCTGGCATTTATGGGCAGCGTGGAGGGAGGGAGCCAACTTCCCCGGTCTTCACCTCTGGTATGGGAGTCCAAGCCCCTGGGATGTTGCCACTTAGCCCCTCGGCCCCTCTGCTCTGCCCAGGGGCTCCTCTGAAACCAGCACGTTCCCCAGAGCTGACTTGGACCTTGGGTTCTGCAGCCTGAAGGACTTTAGGAACCATTCCACACCACCCCATTTGCATGTGGGGAAATGGAGGCCTAGGGGATGCAAGACTCCCAGCCAAGCATCAGGTGCCATCAGCTCACGGTTTAGTGTCCCCAGCCACATGCTATATGATGGACAGGTGCTCCCTGGTGAGCCACGAGGGCCCCTCCCTCACAGCCTCCCTCTGCATGGGGACCTGGAGGTGTGATTACCATGTGGCTGGAGTCAGTGTCACAGTGACCATGTGGGAGCTGGTGGCAGGTTCCACACCTCCCTGTCTGCATCTGTGTCTGCCTGGTCCCTGGCTAGCTCTGGTTTTTCCTATCCCTGTCCCAGCACTGTCTAACCTTAACAACCCAACCCCCCAGCTCAGCCCCAGAAGAGCGGCTTGGAGGCCCAGGCACCAAGCCTCTGTTAGTTCCCGGAACGTGAATG
Organism: Aplodontia rufa; assembly: GCA_004027875.1. Lineage (NCBI taxonomy): Eukaryota > Metazoa > Chordata > Mammalia > Rodentia > Aplodontiidae > Aplodontia > Aplodontia rufa. The sequence goes on along the minus strand of PVKS010003234.1, from coordinate 96,304 downwards.
TGCATTTGGGTCCACAAAGAGGTGAAGCAGGCTGGGGGTAGCCTCCCTGGGCATGATGGGAGCACCTGTGTCTGGGGCCACCTGGTACTCACCAGTCTGTCAATTCAGAGTAGGACTGGAGAAATGGAGGCTTCCCCTGACCCTGCCCTCAGCTCTGGCCTCCCTGACTCCTCCCAGCTTCCAGAGCTGGACTCTTGTAATAAACCTTTTTAAGCCAAGGCCCAGGAAGGCTGCCTCCCTCCATCTGCTGGGGCCTCCTGGCTCACTGGTCTCTCCATGGACTGAGGGCCGGGCAGGCTAGACCAGGCCCACCCCTGCCCTGATCTATTAAGTACCCTGCGAATGTGCTTAGGAGTCCACTCCTTCCAACCTCTTCGAAGGCAGTCACTAGTTCCACCAGCCTCCTGCTGGTGACAGTGACAATGTATGTAAATGCCAACAGCTGCTTCTGGAGTTTGGTGGGCATTAGCAGTGCTGGACCCTCGAGGGAAGTGCAGCTCCCAGGGGGGCCCATGTGGTCTCCCTGACAAATGGAGCCTTACTGGGTTGAGGATTCGGAGGTTGGAGTTTGGCAGTCAGGGCTCAACGGCTGCATGTAGAGGTGGGTGGTCCTGTGAGAGAGGAGCACCCCAAAATCTGTACATAAATTCCCCTCGCGTCCTCAGCAGACTCCTGAGCTGGTGTGTGCAAGGTGACAGTCCAAGGGGCTGGTGGGAAACAGTGGTTGAGCCTGGAGCCGCGGGGTGGTCTTGGAAGCACTTGTCACAGAGGAGACAGGACAGAGTGGAGTTGGGCTCTCTACAGGGGCACAGGAGAGGTCCAGGTAGTCAGACCCCACCCAGGACCAGAGCAACAGAGCTTCCTCCCGCAGGGCCCCAACCACACCCTCACGGGACAGGGGGACCTGCCAACAGCTGTCCTTCCAGCCAGAAAAGCACACCCCAGAGGAGTTCACAGCACCCCAAAGTGTCCAGCACAGAATCGGAAATTGCCAGACACACAAAGAAGGGACATGTGGTGTGCAGCCAACAAACCCCGCAGACTACCCCATGTTGATGTGGCCAGGCAAGGGCTCTTGACACCCAGAACAAGCATTGATAAGCTCCCGTGGGGGCCCAGGCTTGTGTTTGCCCAGGGCACAGAAGAGTGGGAGCCCCACCCCGGCCCCAGGCCTTCCAGAAGGCCCCAGTGTGGGGAGGGAGCTCATGGTGGGGAATTCTAGAAACAGCCTTCAGATAGGGAGGCCAGCAGTGCTCAGTCTCGAGGCCAGGGTGGGAGGCAGGAGGAACCCTGGTTTCTGTCCTCCTCGGCTGGAGGGTGTGTTAGACATCTGAAGGGCGCTCAGCGCAATACCGGTGAGGTGGGCACAGACGGTCGCTGCTCGCAGTTTGCACACATTTCTCTGGCGGGAGAAAGATGGTACAAGCAAACTCCTTCAGTGTCATGAAGAAGAAATAAGGGGCAAAGCTAGAGCGAGAGGGGGTTACTGCGTTCAGCCCTTTTCAGTTACTACAACTAAACACCTGAGACTGCTGCTTTATAGAGGTAAGAGGTTAATGCAGCTCACAGGTTTGGAGGCTGCAAGTCCAACCAGCATGGTGTTGGCTCTGGTGAGGGCCTGTAGTAAGTGATGTCACAGTGACAAGAGTGCATGACACAGACAGCTTGGCGGGACAGGAAGACTTAGTCGGGCAGGGGCTGCTCTTCCTCTCGACACCCCCTCTCGTGAGAGCTAACTGGGGTCCTGGTTAGTCAACCTTAGTTAAATGTGTCAATCCTTTCCCAGGGCAGTGCCCTCAACGACCTAATTATCTTGTAGAAGGGCGAAGGTCCAGCCGTGTGCCAAGAGGGCGCTGACTGACGGGGGAGTGTGGAGGAGCAAGGCGGTGGGGGTCCCAAGGCCTGGGAGGCACCATCAGCCACAAGCAGGGTCCTCCTCATTCCCACTGCTTTAAAAAGAAAAGCCAAGCCCTTGGAACTGGCAACAGGAACGCACTGCTCGAGGCCCAGGCCGGCCTCGATGGGCGCTTGGGCTGGTCCAGCAGCCCGCAGCTAAGTCCCGTCCCATGGGAAGTTAGGGCTCTAATGTGCATTTGGGGGTGTGAACCCTCAGCCTATAGAAGGGGCTCACTCTGCCTACCCTCCAATGGTTTGGGGTGCTTTCACTGCCGGGTGGGGATCTGTGCAGCTGAAGTGTCCCGGAGAGTCCTGGCCTCCGCCATGTGGGCTGGGAGCCTGCGGTGGGTGGGGGTGGAGGCAGACACAGCTCTCCAGGTAGCTTATGGGGGGGCCAGACAGGACAGAAGAGTGCAGACCGCCAGAGGGTGGCCCTGGGCTCGCCCACTCTGCCTGGCGCTCCCTGAATGTTCCCTCGTGTGACCTGGACCTATGGGCACTAACTCCCTTCAGCGTGGGTGCTGCTCCTGCCTGAGAACAGCAGGCCGGTAGCAGGGTGCTGACCTCACACCCCACACACACATACCCCTCCTCCCACTGCAGCCATTCAATGCCCAGCAGCTCTGGGACATCTTGGTGGCATTCAGCCATGGAAACCATGCAGGCAGTGCCTTCCCATAGGGACTGAGAGCCCGATCTTCCCAGGCCCCCGTGGACAAGAGGCCGTGCCATGCAAGGGTCAGCTCCCCACGGTGCAGCCCCCAGGACATGGGCACCCTACTGTGTGCTTGGAATAAGCAGAAGGCCTACCTGAACCTCAGGGGTCCCTTGTCCACCTTGAAGGAGCTTCTGCCAGGAGAGGCTGGGTGAGTGAACCGCACCCCTGGCCCCTGAGGGTGAGAGGGTCCACGCCACCCCTGATCATAAAGCTACCTCTCCAGGCTGCTCGCCTGTGGGACCCCCAATGCCCGCTCTTCAGATGAGGAAACTAAGTCCCAGAGTCCTACCTGGGGTCAGAGACTGACCCAGTCATCCTCGAGCCCCAAACTCAGACTCACCATTTCATGAGGAGTTAGGAAAAGGCGCTTTGGAGTCAGCCCTGAGGAGGCAGGGCGGCCAGCTCGCCACCAGCTCCTGCAGTGCCAATCAGCACCGTGGTAATTGGTGTTCTCCCTGAAGGCGGCTGTCTTGGTAACTGAGATCTGCAGGGACCTTGAGATGTCCTGCCATCTTGGGGGAGGGGCTCCAGCAGAAAACACAGAACCCAGGGCTGGGGGATGGGAAGCAGAGTGGGTGGAGTTTCCCCCACCCCCGTGGAGGGTGAAGCCTCCAGGGGTCAGAGACCCTGAGTCCCATCCAGGGATAAAGGTGGGCACTAGCTCAGCCCTCAGTCCTGAGGGCACCGTCCGAGAAGGGGAGCAGGGCCACATTGTCTGCCCAGGACAGCTTCAGGAGGAGCTGAGCAGACGCAGCAGGGTGGCCATGATGGCCATTCCCAGAAAGAAGCAGCAGGTGAACCCAGGGAGCCACAGGGTGAGCATGGCCTTGTGCCCACCCAGCCCTGGATCCCAGAGGGTCCTGGCTACCGGGCCACACAGGTGAGACTCCATCAGTAGGGTGCACTATCCATGCATCTCTCAAGGTCACCTTGAAACCCAGGTGAACTCATGGCAGGCAGAAGGTCCAGATCCAAGTCTCATTCCCTACCAAGATGAGGGCCTGTCCCAGGGACCTGCAAACTGCTCTTTAGGTCACTGGACCCTCTCTCCTAGCTCTATAGGCAGTCTGCCTGGGCACCAAGGTGTCCCTTGGGCAGCACTGTCCCTCAGCTGTTCTCAGGGACAACCTGCTGCTGTCCTGCAACAGAATCAGGTCCGTGGCCGTTCTGGCTCCACCCACCGCCCAGGGGCCTGCAGCTCAGTGTGAGGTCCCCAACAAGAGGTTGTGATGATCACTAGTGACGCCATGCGTGAGTACTGCACGCTGGGAGCACTTTGCCACAGTACCCTTGCTTGCTTTGTGTGATGAGGTCCAGAGACTTCAGTCAGGGCAGAAAAGCCAGCAGAGGCATGGCTGGCTGCCCCATGCGCGGCCCTCCCCTCTGGCTGTAGCACCCCCAGGGAACTGAGTAAGTCTTCCCACGGTGCTGGGGTCCTGCATGAGGCCCTGTCCACTGGGCCCCACATCCAAGCCCCGGGTCCATTTGGCTGGGTGACCGTCACCATGGAGGGCTTAAATATCTTGTCTCAGTACTTTTGCCTCAGTTTCCCCTGTAGGAGGTCTGAGAGTCCTTACTCACCCAGCTCTCAGAAGGGCCAGCCCAGGGGTGGCTGGTGCTGTCCTGAGGCTACTGCAGCCACCTGCCACTTCCCCCTTGCCCATCAGGGCAACATCTGAAGCCTGGGATCCTTCTCGAATGCGTCTTGGGGACCTCACCTCTCTTTGCAGTCAGCCCACTCCCAGCCTCCCAAGCCCTACCTGGCCATGGTGTCCAGAAACCAAAGGTGTAGACCAATCCCAGGTTCCAACCCCAGCTCATGTCAGCTCTCACCCCATCCTAGGGGACTCTGGGAAGTTGCGCGGCCCCATGCCGTGAGCCCACTTTTCCACAGCCCAGGGATCCTCCAGGATCACAGCCTGCTTGGCAGCGCCAGCCGCCGGGCACATTACCAATGCCACAGACACCTCCATCCTGGTGCAGAGAGAAGCCCGCCTTATCACTGAGCCGCCTTTTTATATCTGGCGTTATTTATAAAAGTATGATTCATTTAACAATTATTGTGAGATGGAGAAATGTTGCCTACTAATATTTAAATTGCAGTTATCTAAAGCTACGAGAGGAAGCCAGGGCTGCTATTTTAGATGTGGTGGGGGAAGGGCAGGAGGGACCAGCCCTGTCCCCACTTGCCCCGCACCTGCCCCGCACCTGCCTTGCCTGCTGCCACTCAGCCCAGGCCCCAGAATGCACTCCTGCCTCAGCCTCCAGTTTCCACTTTTGAATCCCTTGGATCTCTAGTGCTTGGTTCCTTCCCTGAGCTCCCCTGGGCCTCCCTCTGGCCAGAGGGGACAAGAAAGGAGAGTGTCAGGTCCTCCCTCCCCTTGCTTCTGAGCAAGGGACCCCTCGGCCACTGGGGTAGGAAAGGGGAGTGTCAGGAGTCAGTTGGGCCCCACCTGGGGTCCGGAGGTGTCCACTAGTGGACAGTCAGAGGCAATGGCACAGCGGGACACTGCTTCGCAGCTGGGACGCTGTCCTCGCTACAACTCGCTTGCCTCAGAATGTGCTCCCCATGTCATGAGTCTGATTGGCCTGAGCCAGGCAGCAGGGAAGCTGAGGGAGGGGCCCTGTGTCCTCTCCAGGAGGGCAGCACTGTTGGACCAGAGAGACAGCAAGGGCAGGGGACATGGGCCTGACGGCACTGGTGCACCTGCCAGGGCCAAGGGGAGAACTCACCAGCTTCCCAGGATTTGGGGCAGTTTGGCTGTGTCCTGGCATGAGCCCTGGAGTGAGGGCATGTGGCCCTGGGTGGGGTGAGGACAGAGGCGAAGGTGTCCTGTCCCTTCAGGTGGCCTAAACACACCTGGAAGCAGACCAGCTGCAGTGCCTGGAGAATCAGCTTGGGAACCTCAGAGAGGGCAGGGGTGGCTCCCCACTCCTGCCCCTTAGGCTCATTCATTCATTCCCAGAATATGAAGGAGCCCACCCACAAGCCTGCCTTTGGCGACTCAGCCTCTCCTGGCATCAGCAAATGCCTGAGGGCCCACTGCTGCCAGGGAGCCCTGAGAAGGGGTCTCCTGAAGATGATCAGTTTGTCCCAGAGGAGGTAACCCTGCAGAAGATAGCAGATCCCTTCTGACAGACCACAGCAGGGCTCATCTTTTGGGGACAGGGCAGGGTGAGGGCAGGGGCAGCTTGTAGACTTTTAACATTAAGTAATGTAGGGCCTGGCAGCCCAGGCTCCATTGCATACAGCAGCAGCTGATCCTCCCCACATTTTTATTAGGCAGCACCTTGATGTCCCCCTTTTGTAGGTGAGGTGACAGACACAGAGAGAGCATGTGGCTGGGACTCCCTGCAGGGCAGTCCCCCCAACCTCTTCTCCGTACGCTGCAAACTTAAGCTCAGGGTCCCCACAACCAGTGTTATTCCCACTTTACAGGTGGAGAAACTGAGGCCAGGGGCTGCCTAAGTACCCAGCCATGGGTGCAAAGGACGTAGGGCATGGTCAGTGCCTGAACCCACGCTGTGGGATGCCCGTGACCACCATGAAGCCACGCAGAGGGAGGGGCTTATTGGCCACGTTAAGCTGGGGACTTTTCTGAGACCCCCCGCCCCTGGAACATCCAAGCCCCACAGGCTTCTCTAAAACACCTGGTGCTGCCTCCCTGACAGGACTTCAGAGTGCTGGAATGTTCCAATGTGCAAAGAGCCTTTTTTGTACAAGAAATGAAGTTATTTTCAGCCTGTCGTCAGGCAGTTGTCAAAAGATGTGGAAAGGAAAGGGTTCGGTGAGCCTCAGGGCCAGAGGGGTGGCTCTGGGGATGGGGAGGATAGGGACAGGGGATGTGGGCTGTGGCCTGTGCAGACCCCAGGAGCCTCCCAGAAGTCTCGGACCCCGTCATGGGTCAGTTGGTTCTCTGTAAGTGAGAAGTCCCCAGGAGAAGGGAGTCTGAGCGCCCCTCTGTCCTCCCTCTTAACCCCAGCCGGGTTGTCTTGGGCTCCTTGGTGACCACCAGGAAGTACCTGGGGTCCTGCCCCCCACCTTCATCTCCATGGCCCCAGCTTTCCAGAGTGACCTGGCTCAGCTCCAGGCACTGGTCCCTGGGGTCTGGAGGGCACAGGCCCCAGTGGACACGTGGTGGTGCAGGGGTGGTATGCTCCCCACCCAACAGCAGCCTGGGCCTTATGCACACGGAGCTCACCTCTCCCGGCCTCGTGGGCAGGGCAGCAGGCTGCGGGCTCACCCATAGGCGAGTGTGGAGCAGACGTACTCAAAGGTGCGCAGGTCCAAGGTCTACTTAACAAGTGTGGCCAGGCCCAGGATGGCCTGTGTGACGGGGTGGCCTCCGCCTTCTGTGTCCAGCCGACCAAGTTACTCAGTGGCCTGTGTCCACTGGGGCAGGAAGCCAAGCTGGGCACCAGCCTGTTGTCTGGTGCCAAGGGCAAGAGACTGGTGTGTGGACCAGCGCTGGCCTCGCCTTCATGCTGGAGGCGTGGTGCCTGTCTCTGACACCAGGTCCTTGCGCAGGGGTGAGGACCCGTGAGGCAGATCCACTCTGGACAGGACCACAGCGTGCTGCACACAAGTCTGACAGGGTCACAGCTCTTGTAAGTGTGGATTGTGGACACCTCTGCTCACTAACACTGCTGCAGGTGTGTAAGGAAAGGGATCTGGCATGCGGCCTTTGTGGGGGTCCAAGGTCTTCTGTCCAAAACCTGGGTGTGTCCCCTGCCCTTCCCTGTGCCACCCGAGGAGGAGATGGGCCGGCTGTGCCCTCTCCTGCTGTGCCTCTGGGCCTGCCCAGCACTAGGCCCTCACCCTGAGGGGCGTTGGACAGGGCTGGCCACCCTTGGCCCCATGGGGCAGCTCCTGGCAACATGCGCCACCCAGGAATGCCCCTTCTCTCCTCGGCGGGCAGCACAGGGTCCGCTCCCTCCCATGTGGGTATCCACACCACAGGGGCAGCCGCTCCACGTGCACTTGGTGGCAGTGGGGGGCCAAGGACGTGCATGAGCCACGGGTGAAGGCTGCCACTCAAATCAAATTGTGAGGCCTTCTAGGGGGCCTTTTCTGTCCCTCAGCGTATCTTCTTCCCCTGCAGCAGGAGGAAGGCTCCCGCAAGCGCCCCTCTGTCTCCACAAGTCTGAGAAGGCTCGGGATGTCACACACCCTGTGACCTCCACCCAAGGTCAACAGCAGCCCCTGGGACAGGAGGGTCAGCTCTGGCCCCACCAGCCCAGGAGCATGCACGCGCTCTGTGCCATGCTGGCGGCAAAGGTGGCAGTGCTGGAGCAGTGGCTGGCACGGGAACTTGGCTTGGGTCGAGGCTCTGTGCTTTTGGGAAGATATTGATCACTGACAGATGGAGCAAGCGTGAGCATCGTTGGGTCTCCCAGAGAGTTTCCTGAGCTCTGGCGAGTTTCCTGGGCCCATGTGGCTGGGCATGTGACGGGCTGCGTCCCCCAGCCTCTGCAGAGGCTCCCCCGATGAGTGACACTAGCTTTGCTGCCCCAGCAGCCCAGGGATGGCCAGGAGAGCAGGTGGAACCCTGGCAAGCGCACCCTGCCCTGGACACCTCTGCAGCTCCTCCCAGGAGGTCAAAGCAATCGTGCCCTGCATGCAACACCACACACCTGACTGAGCTTCTGGGAGCCTCACCCCAGGTCCAAGGAGCTGCATGAGCCCTGTGTGGGACCTGTGGGTGGCGTGTCATCTGGGTTTCTGACTATGAGTCTCAGACAGATTTGCCTGGGTGCTGTGACACAGGGCGGTCCCACGTGGCTGGCGGGAGGTGAGGTTCATGCTCAGCGGACTGGAGGCACCTGCTCAGCGAGTCCGTCCCAGAACCCAGGTCTGCGCGGCCTCGACCCGCATGCCTGCAGCAAAGGGCACCCGCTGCTTGGGCCGCCAGCCTTCCCTCTCCTCCACCGCCATTTGTGTTGACAGAGTATATCAACCATATGGAATCAACTCCAGTGTTCCAGTTGGTTTTTTCCCATCTCCTCTCGTCTTTCTCCTTTTTTTTTTTTTTTAGATCTCGGAAGCAGTTCTCTTAGCAACCACAAAAAACGCACACTTAATTACAGCCCCAGCAGCAGATGCGCTGGGCGGCAGAACCTGCCCCCCCCCAGACGTTCCATTGAGCTTCGGCAGGCCTTGCTCCCGGTGTACAGAAGTCACCGTCCCACCCGCGCAGAGCGCGGCAGAGCGCATCCCCCCGTCTCTCCCTTGCTCTGTAGATGGAACTTCCTTGGTGTGGCATTTTGGGGGCAAGTGTTGCTGGTTTCGCAGGACTGCTATTGGCATGCAAGGCTAGAGACCCGCTGCCCGGAATTGGCTGAGCCAGCCTTGGTGACCTTGCAAGCGATTGCATCGTTTGCTCATCCCTCTTAAAAAAATAGAAAAGCAGGAGGGGGCGGGCTCCTGTTTATTCCAGGGTCGTTACCACAATGTGAACGAGGGAAGGTAATGGGCTCTTGCGTCTGATTCTTTGAAACAGAAATATAGGTCACGTTCAGAATCCCAGAATGCCAGAGCGCCCGCCCGGTTCTCTTGGGTCTGCCGGGTGCCTTGCCTGGCACTTGGATGTTTTCTTCCTTGACTTTCTTACCACATCTGCGAGCTGGCAAACAGACTTGGCTTTTTCTTTTAAAGAATTAAAAAAAAATAGAAAAGCACAGTGCATTATATTTAGCCACAGGCGCACGGAGTGCCCAGCAGCAGCCCGGGTTTCCTTGGATAACTGGGGCTGGAGCTCACAGATGCCTCCCAGCGTCTCCGGGCCGCCAGCTCACGGACGCTCGCTCGGGTTAACCCAGCAGCAGAGTAGCACAGCTCACATGACGAACGCAGCCAGAGGTAGCCGGCTCTGAGAGCAGCCCCAGTCTACGCACAGTTGGTTCCCAGCTGACAGACAGAATATGGGGTGGGCTTTGTCACCAGCACGCTGGGTCTGGCATGCCCAGCGATGCTCGGGAGCGCACCGTGCCCAGACGCCCGCCGCCGCTCCCCGGGTCCCAGCCGCTCCAGCACCGAGGGGCCGGGCTGCGCGCCTAGCCTTCCTCCCCTCCGGGAAGGTTATATAATGAGCGGACTGCTGCCAAAGTCAGAGGGAAAATGAAGTCTTTGTTAAATGCCTTCACAAAGAAGGAAGGTAAGGAGGGGGCTGCAGGGAGTGGGGGCAGGGGGCGAACCGCTCACGGACCAGGGCAGGGGCTCTCCATTCCTCCTGGTGCTTGGTGAGTGTGGTGCTAGGGGAGCACTATTTCTGGTTTGGGATACCGTTTGACTTCAGCTGGTTTGGAAGATGGACACGATCGGAGGTGCCTTTTTATTTCACTGTGTTTCTAAGCCACAGCCCCTTGCAGAACTGCATTCTGGAATAGCCATCGGGGTGGCCGTGCCGGAGGGGGCATGCTAAGAACTAAGTGCTGGGGAAATCGAGGAAGTTTTGAGTCTAGGCTGCCTGTGACCTGGGGGGCTGCTGGGCCCCTGCTGGGAGGCCCATGGCCACGGCCCCAGGTGACAAGTGCCCCCACAGCCACTTCCCGGCTCTCCTTGGCTGCCCCCCATGTGCTTTCATGGAGTGGATGGAGAATGCCACGTGGCAGACTTTAAAAGTGCATACGCTCTTTGTCATACCTTGGGTGGCTTTTTATTGTGGGGAGAAATGTATAAATAAATGTATGTAAGACAGCTAAGAAAATATCCACCCACCCAGAGTTTGCAGATTGCCTGAAAGAAGGAAACAGTTGGGTGGAATATTAATCATTTTCAGACAGGAAAAGAGTTATTTTTAACCCTTTTCATAAAACCATCACTTTCTATCGACGGGTCCAGTCTCGTTCTTGGGAAATCAGGTTTCTGCAGAGGTTACTTTAAGAAATTAGGAATGTCCCCCAGCCCCAGCTCATCACAAAATCAACGCTGAAGAAATCTCAGCGCTCCGGAAGCTAATTTTATGTGAATCTTGGTAATTAAGCAAGGTAATTTTCATTAAAACGTTCACCCTAATGTCACCTAGGTGATCCCGTTTGAGTAACTAGCCTGGTCTTCAGGGTAGGAGGTTTGTGAAAATGTCCCAGCTGCTCTCCCAGGCCACCTCCCATGCACGCTCTCAGCCCCAGCCTGCGCCCTTCGGACCCATTCCTGGGGGTTTATCTGAAAACAGCCCTGCTTGTGTTCATCTCCTCCTGCTGCTCACCAGAATTCACCTTCTGGGACTCTGTGATCTGGAAAGGGCCGTGGGGTGAGGGTAGATTCGCATCTGCTCCTTTGGTGGACTTTCCCCTCCTGATGAGGGTATCTCAGCCCTGCAGGACTCCCCGCAAATCCCACTGCTCCTAATGAGGGCATCAGGACCTGACCCGTCCCCTGGGTCAGAGAGAGTTGACTGCGCCGTCGGGCACGGGTAGATGGGCCTGAGGCTCCGTCGCAGGTGCAGTGTCTTCTGGTCCAAAGGCCCTGGGCAGGGTTCTCTACGTGGCCAGCACCCATGTGGGGTGCTCCCCGGAGCCAGGCTTCACTGTGTCTGATTCAGATTTCGGTCTTCATGCCAACTGAGTCCCTCGTCCCAGGTGGTGATGGGCAACTCTGTCTGAGGCCACAGGGTTTTCCACCCCACCCACGTCTGGCAGCTCTGAGACCCCCAAGCTCCCACCTGCCTCCTGCAGAGCCCCAACTTCACCCTCTGCCTGCTCAGAGGGAGAGGTTTGTGTCCCGAGAAACACTTGTGGCCTGGCCTGGGGCGTGGTTCTCTGCTCAGGTGGCCTCGCAGCGGGATGCACCAGCCCCTCCGTCCCTGTGCTTCCTCCACGGGCCAGGCTGACCTTTATGAATCCGTTCACTGGAGAAAGTCGGAGTAGGCTTGAAGTCCTGGCCGAGGGGCTCCGTGTGTCCTCCTCCCACAGAGGGTCCCATCAGACAGGGTGCCTGCAAGCACCTCCCATCCTCGCCTGAACTGAACCAGACATGAAGGTCCCCGTGTGCCCAGGGGGCTCCCTGCTGTCCCCACAGCCTTCCCGGCTGGGCTCATAATTCTGTTTCCTGGTGATTTCCCAGTATCCCAGGAGGTAGGAGGGTGTGCTGGGCCACACCTATCTCAAGAGAAATCTGCCAGCACTGCCTTGGTGCCCTTCAAGCTCTGCCAGGGCCACCTCTGTCCCCGTGACCTCTTCTGGGACCTCTCTGCCCACTCTTGAGTTATTCCAGGGCCACCTCTGACACCCCTGACCTCTACCAGAGCCTCCTGTATCCCTGTGAGCTCCATCAGACCCACCTCTGTCCCCTCTGGACTCTACCAGGCCACTTTGTCCCCTGTGGGCTCTACCAGGGCCACCTCTGTCCCCCTTGACCTCTGCCAGAGCCTCCTGTATCACTGTGAACTCTGTCAGCCCCACCCCTGTCCCCTCGGACCTCTGCCAGCTCTACCTCTGCTCTCTATGAGCTCTTCCAGGGCCACCTGTGGGCTCTGCCAGCACTATCTCTGTCCTCTGTGGGCTCCGCCAGGGCCACCTCTCTGCCCTGTGAACCCTGCCATCCAGGGTAAGAGGAGCTGGCCACTGGCCCTGCGATGGGCACAGCCATCCATGGTTCCTGGGAGAAGCCTCACAGTGGCCTCTGAACTTGGGCAGCCAGGAGCAGTAGACGCCCAGGCTCTGTCCTGGGCTACAATGGCACGTGTCTCCTCTGCGGCCAGGTCAGTCCCCTGGAGGACCATGTAGTCACTTGCTCTGTGGCTGTCTATGGGCTCTGGCCTTGGTGTGTGACAGAGCCCTGTGGCATGTGGCAAGGCTGCAAGGGTGTTGATAAGCTGAGGTGATGCAGGATCTTTGGCCACTCAGGTGCTGGTGGCATCTCTGTCCCCTGTGGCCTAGAGGGCTGTGTGGAAAGGCCACTTCCCATTTCTGCTCCAGCCTCTGAGCACCAGTGTTGCTGTAGGGTGGCTGCAGCCCTCATGGTCCCCTGGGGCCATTGTCCTCTGTGTCCTGGGCGTGCTGGGCTCAGGAGCCTGGCCTCTATCCAGATCCCCAGAAGCCAGATGGACTGAGCCCCCCTGCCCTGTCCCACGAGGTCCTAGCTCAATGGGATTGGTGGGGGGCTATCAGGGATGAAGGGCTCACCAGGACACTGGGAACCTGTGGTCACTTGCAAGGATCGCTGTAACAAGGACCACGGACCTGGGTGGTTTATAGAGAGCAGATGGCCATCATCACAGGTCTGGGGCCCCAGCTGCGTCCTCCCCAGGCCTCTGTCTTGACTTGCAGACAGCAGCTTCTCCCCGTGTCCTCCCATGGCCGTCTTCTGCGTGTGTCCTGACCTCCTCTTACAAGAACACCATCATGTGGGGCTGGCCCACCCTGGTGACCCACTTTAACACAGTTGGCTCGGTAAAGGCCCCCTCTCCAAACACAGTCGCAGTCCGCGATCCTGGGGTCAGACCCCAGCATGTGGATTCCTGGGTGGTTTTTCCCACGACCGAGGCCAAATTCGGGCCCTTAGGAGAGCTCTGCAGCAGCTCAGTGTCCTGTCTGTTTGGGGGGATGGGCTGCTGTCCTTGCGTGTGTCTGAGCCAGCTGCGTCTTCCCAGGTTGGGGAGAGCGTGGGCACTGGCGGATGGAAGCTGGGACCCGAGCCTCTTCCATCCAGGGCCTGGATGGAGCTTCTATGCAGTGGTGGCTTCTCTGCCGGCTCCACCATGCCTGTGCCTCCGTGTGGGGTTCAGCCTGGGCCCCAGGAGCCCCGCTGGAGCTTCTGCATAGAACTCACCACTCCGTGTCATTGGCTGGCATGGGGGTTTGGGTGCAGGAGGTCTGGTCTCCGGTGCCCCCAACCCGGAGCGCGCTCACCCCCCTCTTCCCGTTCTCTCCCACCCAGTGCCCTTCCGAGAGGCCCCAGCCTACTCCAACCGCAGGCGGCGGCCCCCCAACACGCTGGCCGCCCCCCGGGTCCTGCTGCGCTCCAACAGCGACAACAACCTCCATGCTGGCGCGCCCGACTGGGCGGTGTGCCCCACGGCCACCGCCCACCGCAGCCTCTCGCCCCAACTGCTGCAGCAGATGCCCAGCAAGCCCGATGGCGTGGTGAAGAGCGTGGCCAGCTACGCCCCGGGGCCCCGCAGCCGCTCCCCCTCGCTCAACAGGCTGGGCGGTGCCGGCGAGGACAGCAAGAGGCCCCAGCCGCACTGGCATGTGGGGTAAGGAGCAATGGCAGGGCCCTTGGGAGGGGACCTTGGCACCATGGGCCTGAGTTCTGCTGCTGCCCCTGCCGAGGGTGTCCTGGGGTCATCCTGAGCCTCGTGCCCCGGAAGGCAGCTCAGAGCAGGTGGGGAGGCTCCTGGGCGGGCTCAGCCGCTCCCACATCCTCCTCAGTGCCACTGTCAGCCTGCAAATGCACCTGTCCCTGTGACACCCATGCCACACAGCAGGAAATGCCTGCACCAGCAATGCACCAGGCTGAGGCCACCTCCTGCCCCAAGGGCAGCTGACCATATCCCCAGCAGCCAAGAATGGCTGCCCAGCACAGCAGTGCTTGGGGAGAGCCCCTCAGCTCTGAGCAGCCCCAGGGACAGAAGCCGCAGGGCAGGCCAGCATCTGGCAAGCCAAGGGGGGCCACCCAGGGTTTGGTGGCTGGGCCCCCACTGTGGGCATCAGCCGCAGGTTGGTTCCCGCCTTCTCCTGCACCCAGGCAGCCAGGGAGCTGCACTGGCACTCACCTAGTCACCCTATGTGCATGGCCAGTCACCCTGCCTTCCAGGGACTCCCAGGGCTTCAGCTCATTCTTGGGGCCTCAGGGTCTAGGTTTGGGGTGGGTCTGAGGAATCCAGGGGGCAACTTGGTTGGTCACTGTCTTTGACAATACCTGCCGTGCTCACCCCGCCCCCGCCAACAGAGAGTCACAGCTCTGCTGGCTTTGGTCCGGGTCACCAGCCAGCGCAGAACTCAGCCCAGCTCCCTGGTTCCGGGTCCTGCTGATCTGGTGTTCATGGGCTTGACTTGGGCCCATGGCCTGGGCTCTCCCGACTGGTGCTGTCCGTGGTGACCTTTGCTCTGGCACTCAGGGCCGGGGACCCAGGGCACACCCCGGCACCTCCCTACTTCCTCCCAGCCTGACCACTGAGTCTTTCTGACTGAGGTCCTGGCCACACGGGGCCCAGCCCGCAGGACTGGTGTGAGTGGGATAGGGGAAGGGAGCTGCAGGCCACACCTGGGGCTGTGGTCCAGGTCTCCTGGCCCCTTGGGGCCTCCTGCCCTCTCCATCCACCAGGCCCCCAGCCCTTTGCCCATCTGCCCTGCCCTCAGGAGTTGGTCTAGATTCTCACTCTGAGAAGCCAGTAGGAGAAGTCCCAGGTGCTAAGAATGGTTGAAAGCTAAATTAAAAGATTCCTCGAGGGAGCCAGCTCCACTTCACACTCTGGCTGGAGTCACATGACTGTCATTTTAAAGGCTGTGCCCCTCCCCCCATGAACTCTAATAGGGCACAGAAGGCTGCAGCCAGGGACTTGGACACGCTGCAGGGGAAACATGTGTGTGTATCTGTGCACATGTGCATGTGTGTGCATTGTGAGCATGACTGTTTGCACGCGAGCTGTGTCCCTGTGCATATGTCCTGCATGTGTGTATGCACTTGAGTGTACGCATGTCTGTGTGTGTCCCTTTGCACACATGTATGTGTGCGTGTGCACACGCGTGTGGTCCTCAGCAGCCAGCCTGCCTCCGTGATCAGTTCCGGATGTGTTCTCCAGGCCTGTGCATCTCTGCGCTGTTGCTCACCTACTCTGTGCCTCTGTGGATTCTAAGCTGAGGATCATACAATGACTGGCTTCAGGTCATTCTCAAGGTTAAAGGAAGGAACCTGGCAGCCGTTGAGCTCCAGGAAGGAAGCGACCCACATTGGCCCTGAAGCCCAAATCCTGTGCCCCACAGCCCAGGGCTCAGCCAGACCTGCCCCACTGGCTGACCAGAACTGTGGGTAGGGTGGCCAACCACTGGTGTTTTCCCTGGGTGCAGGACTTCGAGTGCTAACCTGAGGACAGCCTGTCCCCTAACTATGGCCCTGCCACCTGTCCCAAGTCAGCGGTCATCACAGTCCAGCTGCCACCCTACCTTGCCACTGGTACCCTGGCCCGTCAGTCCTGCCTCTGTGGCCTGCCCATCTTCTCTCCTCCCCACCCCTTTCACAGTCCTCCTGCCCACCTGCCCAGGACCCAGCCCCTCGTTGGTGACAGGAGCTATCCTCCAAGAGGAGCTCCTGGGTGGGTGGGCACTGGCCAGTGGACTTGCCCTTCCTCCAAGACCCACTGTCCTAGCCAGGAGCCTTCAGAAGCATGGGTGTCCCCTGCAGCACCGGCACAGCAGACGGGAGGCGGGCACGGAAGGCCTTGTGGAGGCTGTCCTGGGTGGGGTCGTGTACACTCGGGGCAGAGGCGTCTGTGCACAGTGAGAGGGTGCAGGGGGAGCTGGTCACCCCATATGCTCATCCACAGAGTGGCATCTGAACCACTCTGGGCACAGGGACATCCAGGGCACGTGGCATCCAGGCCCTGGGGCCCATGCACTGACCCCACTTGGGTCTGACTATCCCGCCAGGGGCCTTGAGGCTGGAGCTGCCTGCTTCCTGGCCACGGGACCAGGGCAGGGAAGTGGCACTGAGCTGGCCAAGGTGACAGGTGTGTGATGGCTGAGCCCTCTGCGCCTCTTTGTCCTTCAAGCTTAGCCCCATCCCCCATGGGCCTGTCCTGCTCTTTCCTGGTGCAGACAGGCCCGGCTGAGCAGTCCTCTGGGACGCGGGGAAGGGCCATGGTGCCTCTAGCCTCCTGGTGGCCTTGGTGCTCCAAAGTACTTTCTGGTCATCAGTGGAGCCCAAGAGGTGGGGTTAGGATGCCCCCCCCACGGTCAGAGAAGGCCCTCAATGCCCCACCCTCACCATGATGTACCACCCCACCCTGCCTCCCATAGCCTTGGGCAGGTCACTGCCTGCCGGTGCCTCGGTGTCCCCATGCGTGCAGTGGCCTCGTGGTGCCAGCCCCCTTGTGTGGGATTGCACGCCTGCCCATGATGCAGCCTGGATCTGGTCACAGTTGGTGCTGTGACAGCATCTGCTAACCTGGGTTCTTGACAGTTCAGGAAGAGCCCCAAGGCCTCCTTGGAGCAGGGTGGGCATCTGTGCCCTCATCCAGCAGGGTGGACTGATGCTGGTTTGAATCAAGAGGCTGGAGGCAGCATCATGAGCAGGGAGGGGACTTGCCCCAGGCCTGTGGCTCCACACCACCTGCGCCCTCTGTGTGCTTACTGCCCAAAGGGAAGGCTGCCCACTGGCTCACCTCCCTCGCCTGACTGCCTGCCTGAAGCCCCAGAAACCTCAGCCAGGAGCATGATGGGCACCCACGGGGGCTTGAACCACCTCGGGCCAGACCTGCGGGGGCAGCCTTGATGGGTGGGGTGCATGCCCCCTGCCCCATCTGCCCTGAGCCCCACCTGACTCCTGCTGGCGCCAGTGACCTGCTCCCTCCCTGCCTGCGCTCTGTGCTGGGGCGGGGTGCACCACCCCCAGGGAGGAGCTAGCCTCGTTCAGAGAAAGGAAGCAACCCACCTGTGACGTTCTAGCAGGACACTCCAAGGGGCTTTGAGTCCTGGCTGTGTGGTCACCCAGGACCAGCTGGCAGGTGAGGGCGCCCATTTGAACATTAAGGCTGGGCATCACTGGAAAAAGAGCAGGGTGAGGACACCCGCACCTGCCTGGGTCCCCAGCTCTCCCGTGGTTGCCTGCTCACCTTTCCCTGCAGCTGTCCATCTCTCTGGCTCCAGTTCTTCCTCTCCCCAGACCTCCCAGACATAGGTGGACACGTGCCCTGCTCCCTGCTCAGGTGTGCAGCTCTGTGCTCACCTAGCTGGAGGTGGCGGCCTCTACTGGTGCCCAGGGACACAGCTGGGCCACAATCCTAAGGACAGTGATGACTCCTGGAGCCACCCACCCCACCGAGGTGGACAGGCCCTTGCAGCATGTAGTACTACTCCGGCCTCACCCGCCCAGGGGATGCTCCAGCCACCCTCTCATCAAACTCCCTCCTGGGTGGCTTAGCACATCAGAGAGCACGGGCTGGTCATGAGGCCAGCAGGCAGAGCCTGGTGCCCTGGGCCCTGCTGGCTGTGTCCAGTGGGGAACTGTCACCCTCCCCGAGCCCTTTCCACCTCTGGGGTTTCAGGATGGAATGGACAGATGGCTCTGGGTGGGACTGACTTCAAGCCCCATTCCTGGGGATGGGGACATCAGCTCCTCTGGCTTCCGGCCCCCAGTGGAGGCAGTTCCTGTCCCAGGCTGAGAGAGGATGTGAGCTGAGACAAGCACTTCATGTTGAAGAGCAGGGTGCTCGGAACCTCTGGGATGGTCCGTGGGCTCCAGACATCCATGGTTCTGCTTCCTGTGCCGGCGGGAACTGGTTCCAGAGGGTTCTGTGACCCTCTTGCCTAGGTGCCCCTTCTTGGGGACAGAGTCCCACCTTAACAGGTGTGTGTGGGTGTGAAGATGGCCATGTAGTGCCTCTGCAGCTCTGGTCTGTGTCTGCCCTGTGTGCCCTTTCTCCACTTCCCTGGGGACATGGGGACCTGGACATGTAGGACTGCTCCTCGAGGGTGGTGGCTTTACCTCTCCCCTGAGCCAGTCCTGACCTAGAAGGTGGGGATAGGCCCTGAAGGCACAGGGGTGGGGCACAGAGCCTGAATGTCCCTGCCATCCTGCTGTCACCTGCAGCCTTGGCCTAGTGGCCCATCACTGGTGAGCCTAGACACAGGGGATGGATGATGTGCCCCAGGTTCAGGCCTGGCCAGGGGCCAGGGAGGGCAGAGGGCACTCCTAGGGGGTGCATCCTGGGTGCCTGAGGAATTGGGGCCCAGGCACCCTGTTTCTCCCTGCACTATCTGGGGCATGCCAGGACCCCCGTCCAGCAGACCATCAGCTACCTGGGTCTTGGGCCTCCCTCCTATTCTGAGTGCTCCACTTTCTCAGCAAATGTGGGCGCTACCCACCAGGGATGGTAGGGAGAGGCTGTGGCACCCGGCTCTAGGCTTGGGGAGTCAGGACTCACAGTCAGGTTCAGACTTCTCTGGGGAGTGGAGGGTGCACCTTCCCGAGGGGAGAAGGTGCCCTGTGAACCCAGCAGAGACGGATGAGCAAGGTCTTGGTTCTGGACCTGCCTCCCTCTGTGCCAGAGCCCGAATGCCGGCAGTGCCCCACAGCTCCTGCTCTCCCTTCTTTGCATGAGCAGGAGCCTGGGAGACACACTGGTTCCCACAGGCTGCAGGGCCAGGCAGCTCCACATGCTAGCTCTGTCCCGTCTGTCCAGACTGGGCCTCCAGGCCTCCCCCAGGCTTCCCCCACATCCTTGGTTAGCCCCAATCCTGCCCTGTTGGCACAGCCTGGGTGGCCTGGTCCCTGCCCTGTCATTTGGTGCTTCAAGGCCTCTGCTGTGGCTGGGCCCTGGCACTGCCCACTCTCACTGTCCTTTCCGGGCCTTCAGAGGGAGCTCTCTGGGGACTGTAACCTTGACCTCAGCCCTGCCCTGACCTCTGCACTGACCATCACTCCTGAGGGAACACAGCTTCTGGCTGTGCTGTCCTAGTGCTGCTGGATGAATGAGCAGTTACTGGTGAGAGTGAATGGGCACGGTCGGTGTGTGGGCAGGTCCCTGCTCACCCAGGACAGCGGGGAGGTGGCCCAGTTCCCTCATGTAGCTTTCCCCATTCATGCCAACTCTCCAAGGCTCAGAACGCAGGGATTTGGCCCCAGACTGAAGCAGGTCGGCTGGGAGTCCCTCTGGCTGTTCTCAGCCAGATCACAAGGAGAACGCAGACAGTTTGGGCTGGAGGAGCCTCAGACCCATCTGGCTCCGGCCAGACCTCCCTGCGCCCCCGCTCCTGAGGGCATAGTCCCCTACTGGGGGCACCATGGCTCCACTGTTGTCTGGCGTGGCCATGGGTAAAGCAGGGCCAGGAGGCAAGGCCGGGAGAGGTTGGACTTCACCCCACGGTGAGCTCTCAGAGCAGGGAGCCAGGAATGAAGGCTGCTCGGTCAGCGGCCCAGTGAGGTGGGCCAGACTCCGCCCTGCCCAGCCACTGTCACACTGTCCTTCTCTTTGCTCTGCACTTTGAGCCTCACTTCTGCCGTGCAGGCCCTCAGTGCCTCATTTCCCTGAGTCAGCCCCTCTGCGGGTGCTTAGGGTCTAACCGTGGGGCTAGGCTGACCCGTCCACCCGCTCACTACCCTGGTGTCTGCTGCAGCCTCAGCAGCTGGCCAGGGCACCCGCGCAGCCCAGGTGGCCTGCCTGTGATCTTGTTGGTGGGATCAAGGGGTTTAATGCCTCAGATACCTCTGAGCACCTCTCTTACGCCCAGCCAGGAAGGCCTTTGAGCAATGTTGTCGTAGCCCTGTGCTCCAGCTGTTGCCAGTCCAGCCTGGGGACGGTAGGATGCAGAGCCCGCAGCTGCCATCGAAGCTGTGATGAACACCAAGCCCACGTGGTGGGTACCCGCCCTGCCATGGCCCATGTTACAAATGAGGAAATGAAGGCTCAGAGAGGTCAGGTGACTCGCCCAAGGCTATGTCGCTGGGGGCCAGATCAACCCGGGAGCGAAAGCCAGCTGAGACTGCCTGCAGGAGCCATGCACACAGCCAGCAGCCTCCCTGCCTCCACCAGCCTCCTGCCTCCATTGCTCGAGGCACACTGGTATTCAGGGAGGTTCAGGCACTCTGTTTATGGAGATCTGAGGAAAGGAGGGGGAGAGTGAGCTCACTCATCAGCCTCCTCTTGTTTCTCAGCTCTGGCCCTGGGGCAGACCTGCCCTGACTCAGGCCGAGTCTCTCACGCATGCCCCTTGTAGGCTGGCAGGGAGTGCCCACGATCCTCTCAGGTGGAGCAGGAGGCTCTGCCTGTGTTTCCACACCTGGCCTCCCAGGTGGGCAGACCACACTGCCCTCTTTTCATAGGCCACTGGCCCCTGAGCTGGTTCTTGGGACACAGTGTGGTCCAACCACTTGACTGTCACTGCTGCAGTGGCTCCTGGGCACTTAGGGGTGGAGGACCTCCCCAAGGTGGAGGTAGCTTCCAGGAAAGCAGGGGTGGCCTGAGGAGGTGACACTCAGGCCACACCCTACCCTGGGTCTCCACCTTGCGCCAAGGCTGCTTGGAGGTGGCAGAGCCCACATGGGGTCTCTGCCTCCCCATGTCAGTGACTGTCACTTAGTAGGAGCAGAGCTGGGGTGGGAGGCATCCCCAGGGAGAAGCCCACCTGCCTGCTGCTTCCCACCTCCCCCAAGTCCTCGACACCTAGGTCAGCCCCAGGCCCCGCTGTGCCATGGGAAGCCAGGTGGCCTGGCCTGGTTTCCTGTGCTCAGTGCCTCCCGTGCGTCAAGGACAAATCTGGGCCTTGGGGCTGGGCAGGAGACCATACGTTCAGCCCCATCCACTCCTTGCTAGCGGTATAAATCATGGTCTAAATTTAGCATGCCACAGCCCAATTTCACATACGCTGACTGGGTCCCCGTGGCCCGATCTCAGTCCTAAGGCGGAGTGAAAACCTCAGAAATACAACACATACAGCACAGTGGCACTTTTATAACTTTACAAGCACTAATCAAGCCCTGCAGCATTCATAATGAAAGTCGGTCCCCTCGGCTTCTAGAACGTTCCCTGCAGGACCTGTGTGAGTGGGTGCTCCCTTCCCTTCCTTGGAGAGCCCTCAAGGCTGCAGCATCTACGGCTCAGAGGCCATAGCTGCCTTCCCCCCGGCTGGGCTGGTGCCTCCGTTAGGGGACCTCTTGCGGTCAGGTGCGAGGGCCACCACCCACAGTGTAATGGGGCCCCAGGCTTCCTGTCATTGCTGCGGCCACCTGAGCCTTTCTTTTTATTGTGGTACAATATCCGTAGCATAAGCTACATCTTCACCACTTTTAAGGGCACGGTCCAGGGCATTGGGCACCTGCTGTCCAGCCGTCACTACCTCCACCCCCAAGCTTTCTCATCTCCCCACTGAAGCTGTCCCACGGAACACAGCTCCCCCACCCTCCGGCCTCACTGTCTGCATGGTCTGGTGGTCAGGGAGCTGCTGTCTGTGGGCACATGCAGCACTGGCCTCCTCTGACCTGTACCTCCCTGAGCCTCTGGGGCCATCAGGAGGCGTGTGTCAGGATGCCCTTCCCTGTATTTCTGAAGACCACTCCCAGGTGTGGATGGACCATGCTTTGTCTGTCCGTGGACGCCTGGTGGTTGCCACCTTGGACTGTTGTGAGCTGTGCTGTGGGGACATGGGTGTGCATGTCTCTTTGGGACCCTGCTTTCCCCGCCTCAGGGACATGCCCAGCCGTGAAGTTGCTGGACCCACACTGCTCCCAGCCCGTCCACATCATTGCCACCTGGTGACCTCACAGGGCAGTGTCACTGTGCACAGGCCGGCCTGCGTGTCGCGTGGATCAGCCATGGCAGGTGGGGTGTGGCTCCTAACCCTCTTCTCTCCCTTCGCTTCCTGTCCGCTCCAGGCCGCCCTTCGCTGCCGGTGCCAAGGACGCCCTCTCGGCCTTCGAGTACCCAGGGCCCAAGCGGAAGCTCTACAGCGCAGTGCCTGGGAGGCTCTTCGTCGTCGTCAAGCCATACCAACCCCAAGTCGACGGGGAGATCCCCCTTCACCGTGGAGACAGGGTCAAAGGTCAGTGTCCACCTGGGTCAGCCAGGGCCCTCAGCCTCCGTTGACCTCCTGGTCCCCATGGGAAGCAGACCCCAGGAGGCAGGGACAGGTCACACGGCCGATGTCTGCTGTACCTTTCCGTCATTCTCAGGGGAAACGGACGCTGGGAGAGAAGACGGCTGGCGCAGCCACAGAGAGCTGCCATTGTGGGAGGTGCAGGAAGAGCCAGAGGGGCTGAGCTCCTTTCCCACCAGAAACCCCTGACAGCCGGAGGGAGTGCTGGGGCAGGCGCTAGAGTGCCCAGGTGTGCGTTCAGCCTGAGCAGAGGCCTGGAGACTGCAGCCTTCACAGGAAGGAAGTCTGCGGGGCAGGGCGGGGCAAGGGCGGAGTCCTGGGAACTGTGTTTGCAAAGGGGTGGACAACTCCCAAGGGTGCTGGAAGCCAAGCGGGCATAGGAGAGAGCAAGGGTGACAGGTCCTTCAGCAGACGGAACGTGGTGACAGTGTGTGGGGGCGATGGTGGCTTCATCAGAGGCCTGTCGCTGAAGGTCACAGAGTGGACTGGAGAAGAGGCAGATGGGGCCGTGGGGGCCTTGCTGGGTGGAGCAAGGAAGGGCCTGCCCAGGCCCTGCCACTGGACAGGATTCCAGAAGATGCAGGACACAGGGGCCAAGCATGCTCCTTTGAGGCTGGCAGCCTCAACCCTGCCTTCCCCACCCAGGTGCCATCTGTCCCGCAGCAGAGGTTGATCAGTACCATACCACGTGTCCATACCGTGCCCTCATTGGCCCACTTCTCCTGGGTTTCTGTGAGTTCTCGAGATGGCAGAGCCCATCCTTTCTGAACCCAGGTACTCCAGCTCCACGTGTCATCTGACCATCTGATGCTCCTAGCAAGTCCCTGGAGCGCCGTTCACTGTTCTTTCCAGTTCACTCTTTCCTCTGAAACATCCCTTCCCTATTCCAGCCTGCTCGTGAATTCCGTAACTTCAGAAATTATATGTCCTTCCCTTTCCATCTGTGCACTTATTACTTTTAATTTGCTAAGACTTCGCATTACTCTGTGGGGATCTTTGTTGATTGAAAGCATGTGTTGTTTTACAAATTGGTGTGATCGCCACATTTAGCCCGCATCTGATTGCTTCAACACGGAGTTCATGTTGGGCTTGGGCTCAGTTGATTCTCTTCTCCCCCGAGAACGTTTCGTTCGCTTACTTCAGTGTCTAGTAATTTTCTGCTGCGTTCTGGACATCAGCATGTGGAGCATCCTCCTGCTGGGGAGTCTGCTTTTTCCTCCCGTGAGCTTTTCCCATTCATTGCAGCGGGTTGCTGGATAAGAGCTCTGTGCTAGTTGAGATCCAGTCACTTTAGCTGAGTTGCTTTGAGCCTGCTCTGCAAATGCACTTCCGGAGATTGACTAGAGATGTAGGGAGCCTAGGTTTGCCAGCCCCTTCTCTGATCCTGCCCCACTATCCTCAGGGTCTGGGGTTTCCTGCCTCCACCTTTCTGGTCCTGAAGGTCACTCAGATTAGGGCGTGTTCTCCACGTGCTCCTGCGCTGCCACTCCCCCTGCGTGGACCATCCTTAGCCCGGCTAAAAGCCACGGAGAGGGCTTCCTGTGCAGTCCCTGCCCTCTCCTCAAGGCTTGCATCCCCTGGAGTCCGGCTGCTTCTTGTCAGTTTCCAGCCCCTTCAGCTTGTTGATTTTAGCATTGGGTTTCAGTTTGGAAGCTGTTTTGGTGGTATCATTCAATAGGATCTTTGTCCATTGGAGCTGTAAGCAGAATTCCCGAATTGCTCAAATGTAGTTCAACACAGGATTTTTGTTAGTTTCTAAAGAGCAAATGTCAAAATCCACAGGACCTGCAGTTTTGAATTTTGGTAATGTAACCCAGCCTGGGGTACACTGTCCCCCGCGTGTTAGGTGGTGGTCTGTTGATCCTACGATGATCCGTACAGTGTAGTGGGCACACGCTAGTGATGACAGGATGTAACCTCTGCATAGGTGGTGGGCTCACGGCCAGGCGGAGGCCTTGCGCCCCGCTCCAACCCAGTGCTCATTCAGTTGGTGTTCAAGATGTGGCATTGAGGGTATGGTCCTCCCTGGACTAGACCCCTTTAGTGATCCGTCAGTGCAGGGACCATGTGGGGACACCTCTGTGGGTGGTCAGGGTCTGCATCTGCACCCTTGTCCCTCTCTCACCCCCAGCACTTCACAGATTGCAGGAGGGCCTCTGGGTGCAGCAGGGAGCCCCCACCTCTGCCCATGCTGGCAGGGATTCCGTGAGCTCCTGTGAGCCCACCAGCAGAGCTGGCAGGACACAGGGCCTAGAGAAGTGCAGGCTTGAGGCCCTCCCTGTCTCCTGTAGCCCACACCCTGCCACCCTCCTCTCAGGCCAGCGGGAGCAAGGGGGTTCCTGGTGCTTGCTCGTTCAGGAGCTGCCACCCAAGGGGATAGTGCTGCACAAAGCCACAGCTTGTCCCAGCCAGGGAACTTGCTCAGCGGCTCCTACCGCAGCCCAGGGAGGCCAGGGACTCATGCAGAAATGTGGGGCTTCTGATAGGCAGGGAGCCTTTCTCGGTGACCCTTACGGCACTTCCCTGGGGCCTCCATATCCTCCATAAGTGGGATGATAGAGACTCAGGTAAATGTGGAGTCTGGTATGCGGGAGCTGCTGGGTCCAGGCCTGGTGACTCTTCCTGACAGGAAGCAGCAGGGCTTGGGCTCCGGTTGGATGGAAGCCACCGGAAGTACTGAGTAGGGCGGAGAGGCAGCGAATGGAGCAAAGGGATAGACCTGAGCACAGAGGAGGGGAGCAGGACCAACAGATCTCCCTACTCACCCCCTTCCTGCACCATCGCTGTGACCCCAGAGCACAGTGCACCCAGTTAAATCCAAGGTGAAGGGCGCTCATGTGCAGGAAGTGCAGCATGCCCAGGGGTCTGAGGCTGGTGCAGAGCGGGGCAGGATTGCCCCTGGTTCTCCCAACTCCTCGATGGCCTGGCAGGTCCCCATACCCAGACAGGGTAGGTGGGGCAGAGGGGACGCAGCGTGCCTGAGGGTGGAGCATGCATGCCTGCCCCAGCCATCCGGATGAGGAGTTGCTGGTTTCCAGCCAGCAAGGGAAGCTCAGCATCTTGGAGGGACGAGGTCTACTGTGGTGGCCATGGCATGACATGCTGGCCCTGAAGAGCAAGCAGATGCACCATCGTTCCCACTGATGCCTTAAAGCACTGTCTGTGGGGACACAGGCATAGCATTGGGGTGCTTCTTCCTTCTGGAAGGTTCCCAGGGCTCTGCATGTCCACCCAGTAGCAATGCCCATGTGCAGTGCTTTGTCTCAAACCCCTTCCAGCCTCCAGGGCACGGTCTTCCCCACCCGCTGAGTTCCCAGAGCTTCACACCGTTTCATCAGGGCCTCCTCACTCATCCTCCTCCCGCCCCTGTCCCTTTCAGGGCTCCCTGCAGGCCCAGGACTCCAGGAACCAGGCCCTTCTGGTCCATCTCGCTGTAACATGGGGAGCAGGGAGGATTCTTCCGTGCTCCCCACAGAGAGAACAGCACCCCAGGATCCCTCAGAGTCCTGGTGATGGCCCAGGTTCATTGACTCAGTGTTCTTCCCCGGTCCTCAGAGGTCCCCTCCTGTCCCCAGTGTCTCTGTGCCCTGGCAGGGAACTACATCCTCTGTGGGCAAAGGAGCTGCACCTGACTCCCTGTGTGCTGTGCAGGAGCACCCACCCCACCTCCCAAAGAGGGCCACCAGCTGCCACTTGCACAAGCACAAACTCTGAAGGCCCTCCCTCCCCTGTATCCCTGTGTCCCCTCACGGCACTGAAGCCAGCCTAAAGGGAGGGTTTCTGGCGCCCAGTGACTACAATCCCTCACCTTTGCAGCCCTCTGCTCCCTCAGTCTGGCTGCAGACATCTCTCATCTTTCTGTGGCTCTAACCCTGATGATAACACACCTGAGTGTATGTGACAGTGACTATAGGTAGGGTGTGGCAGGGACCCATTGTGCACCTGGAGAGGACGGCACCGAGGGAAGCCAGCAACCAGGGTGTCCTTGCCATGCACGCGGCTGTTCACACACGGTGGCACGGAAGCTCAGCAGCATTATCCTGTTCTGACAGATGAGGAGACAGAGGCACAGAGAGGTGGCAAAGCCATCCCATGCGTCCCACGTGTGGCATGGGTAAAATGCAGCAGACAAGGTTCTGTTCCTTCAAGAAGGTGCCAAGCTTGACCTAAGCAACCCCTCTGCCCTCGGCAGCAGAAGATGGCTCAGGGCCCCGGGGAAAGGAGCATGGGTCTCCTCGTGGACCCGGGATGGGAGACACAGAGCAGGCCCTGGCCACCCTTTGCAGCCCAGGGCTGCGCTTCAAGATGACCCTCAGACCCGGGGCTCTGCTGGGCTCAGCCAAGCGGCTGGCAGCTGGGCTGCGAGTAATCCAGGGGGTCAGCTTTGGAGGCAATGGCTGCAAGCGTGTGACTGCTGTCAGCAGGGACTCTGTTCCATTTGGGTCATGCTTCGGATTATGAGGCAAGAACTGAGGAAGCTGGTGCTTTCTGTTCAGTTGACCTTCAAAAATCATGGGCCAGATGGCTCTTTTCTGGTCTTCGAGGTTAAAGTGAAGGATGGCAGGAGGCACCTCTGTGCCGTGACCCCTTTCTGCAGTCCTGGGGCCTTGGCTTCCCGAGTGACACGAAAGAAGTCCAAGGTGCACGGGGTGATGCTGGTCTCCCTGCAGCACAGCCGCGCTCCGGGGTGGGCAGAGGGGCGAGGGCATGGAGCATCCCCACCCTGGCACCTGGTCCCACCATGTGATCTCTGCCCTTACCACTAGAATTCCTATCAAGATGGGGTGATGGAAAGCAGTGGGGTCCCCCCGTGGTCCGCCCTGGCCCCCGGGCTCTGTGGTCCTGTGTCCCTCACTTGTGCACCTGGGCTCAAAGCCAGACACCCCCATCCCTCCAGTCTGTGTTCTGAAGGACCTACTTTTTTCCATGGCGCTGGGCCCAGGGAGGGAACGTTGGAGCCTGGGCTAGGCAGCTCCCCACCCTGCAGGCCAGGACAGCTGTCTGTCCAGCTGTGCCATGGTCCCTGAGGTCAACCTGCTGCGTGGCCAGCTTGCCTTCTTGCTAGAGGGATGGGTTCTTCCTGCCAGAAGTCAGAACCACCTGCTCTGCCAGCCCAGCCTCGTCGATGGGCTCTGTGGTTGCTCAGCATCCAAAGGCCAGGTGCCAGGGGCTAGGGCTGGCCCCGTGTGCCTTCCACCCATCCCATCCTCGTGGAACTGGGGTGATAATCATGATCATCACCTGCCACCTCCTGCCACGGATTCTGTCCTGCTGCTTTGAGACCTGCTGCGCCCCCAGCTTAGGAGGGAGGCACCGCCTTGGCATCCTTCAGAGGTGGCAGCCCAATGGTCACACCTGAAGCCACTGATGGGGAGGGCATGTAGTCCCTTTCTCCTGTGTCACAGGTGACATCAGGAGTTGGTGCACAGTGACCAGGCACTTGGGTGCTTGTGACATGTGACATGAGACAGGTGACAGCAAGGGACACCCTGACACCACTCTCCTCCTGTCACCTGCGGGGCAGGAAATCCCTGTGAGGAGTGGCTTGCTGTCTGAGGGACACGGCCAGGTCCCCTATCCATGGCTGAAGGACGCCCGCTCCTTGAGCGAGAGGACCTGAGACTCCAGCTCTGCAGGCATGGCCTGGGGCACACTGGCCCTTGCTCCCTCTGCCTGCCCCTCATGTCCCTCTGGCTAACGCCTCTCCCTTCCCTCATCCCTAGTGCTGAGCATCGGAGAAGGCGGCTTCTGGGAAGGCAGCGCCCGCGGCCACATCGGGTGGTTCCCAGCCGAGTGCGTGGAGGAGGTGCACAGCAAGGCCAGGGACGGCCAGGCAGGTAAGGCCCTCCCGCCGCTGGCCCGCGCCGCACTGTCCGGTCCGCTGCGGAGAGCATCAGGGTCTGCGCTGCGTGGTCCAGGCGAGCGGCAAATGGGGGCTCCTCTGGGTCACGGGACGGTTGGCCGTGCGTTTTCCTTGGCTTTGTTTCCAAACCAGAGATTCCTCGCAAATGGCGCGGAAGCGTTTAGTTGAGTGTCAGGGTCGGGGCGCGTCCTGGAAACCGGGAGCTTGTTGTTCTGGCCGTCAGGGAGGATTTTGAAGGGCCAGTGCGATTCCTCTCTGTCTCCTATATGGATGTGGGGGACGGGCAGCTCCCACCGACAGGCGACATGCCATCTCTCATAGAACCCTGGCCCCACATGGCCCAGAAATCTGTTCTGAGAGCAAGAGATGGATGGTGCCATGGTATCCCGAGACGCCCTGAGAGACGGCAGGGCAGGGGGAGGCCGAGTGCACCAGCGATCCAGAGGAGGCACTCTCAGAAGAGGCCGCACGCCCTTGCTGGTCACCACCTGCTGGGGTGGCCCCTGAGCCCCGCTCAGCTGTGCCTTCCATGCAGTTCCTGAGGCCACAGGTACAGCAGCTCTGCAGGGAGCCCCCGCCCTTCCCCAGGCCCCCAGGGCCCCATGGGTCTATGTTGGGCCCTGTGCTTTGCCAACTGGGTCTCCACAGGCTTCCTCTCTGAGCACTGGGCTTCCGGGCCCAAGGGCCTGCTCAGGTGCACACGTGAGACCGTGCTGAGAGGGCCAAGGTCTGACACGTCCCCACTGGACCTTGGAAGAGGGTGGCTAATGGGTTGGTGGCTGGGCAACGGGAGCAGGTTCTCTGGATGCAGTGATGCACACGCACCCAGTGCCGGCTGGGCCTCCTGCTCCATGCCCATCCTCCTTGCAGCCTGCCCCACCTGTCCAGGAGGGCAAGGCCTCGTGCTTGTCCCTGACTGTTGTCCCCTCCCTCCCAGTCAGCTCGTGGCCTCCTCTGTCCTCATGCACCTTGGCCACCCAGCTGGACCCCTGGGCTGGGCCACCCTTCCTTACTTTCCTGGACAGACTGTGGTATGTGGCTGGCATTGCTGGCTGTCCACACCTGGAGGCCATGTGGAGGGTCTTGGGGACTTCCTGCTCTTGCCATCCTCCCAAGAACAGTGGCTTTCTGGAGAGTGGGCTGGAAAAGCAGGAGTAGCCTTGTCCCCAGCATTGCGCCTTGTTCCCAGGGGTGGCCGGGAGCACTGGCTCCTGCGGGGCTGGTGCTTCTCAGTGGGGCCTCCAGGGTGGCTGCTTGTGCTGGTGTTTACTGGGGTGGGATTCCTGGAAGTGCCTTCGCACAAGAGGGAGCCCATGATGAAGCAGCACTCTTCTTGGCGGACGCCAGCTCCAGGTCTCCCGGGTGACTGAGGAAGGCAAACGGGATCCCGGCTCTCGCAGCTTGGCTGGTCATGGGACAGAGGTGCCCCCATAAGTTCACCCCACTCTATTTCCCACAAGTCCCCAGACCAGGTGACAAGCACACTTCCTGGTTGCATTCGAGGACCTCAGGAGTGGGACACATGTTCACCATGGAGCATCACACCCAATTCCTTCCCTTGGCGTTCGGACATGAGCCCGCAGCGTCTGCAGGGTTGAGTTCCTGCTGGGGAGCCAGAGCGGTGGGCGGCATCTCCTTGCTGTGTCCAGCTGCTAGGGCTGCGGCCTTCCTCGGTGGCTGGGCCTCCGCTCGCCTCTGAGGCCAGCAGGGTGGGTGGGTCCCTATGGCATGACATCTCTTGGACCCGCCCTGTCTTCCCCTTGGAAGGACCTGGATGATCAGATGGGCCACCCAGAGAGTCCAGGTGCAGGCTACCTGACCATCAGCCATGATTTCACCTGCAGCTCGGTTCCCTTTTGTCATTAAGGTGACAGGTCCCAGGAGTGGGACCTGGGCAACTGGCCCGTGGCAGGGCCTGAATACCGCAGCTCTCCTGTTCCTGGAAGGCCCCTGGCACCCTGGGTGTGTGTAGCACAGCCGCATAGCCCTAAAGCTGGAACCTGGACAGGATAGCCGCAGTGGCGGGGGGGCAGGCTTTGCTGGCCCTGGGGTCCACGGAGTCTGAGACTGGACAGCGCCTTTGGTTAACTGCTTTTATCGTACGATTTGCCCACCCTAAAAGGCGGGTTGTGCAAAGGTTCCTTGTACTTTGACAGATGTGTACACCTGTGCCTGGAGCAAGTTCCCCCAGGGGGCCCTCCGTCCCTCCCTCACACCCTCACACCCTCCCAGGGCACGCACCCTGGGCCTTCTGCCACTGCAAGCCACTAACTGGATTTCATGGGATGAAACCCCACACGTTGTACCCTTGGATCTGGCTTCTTCCACTCAACCCAGTGCCTGTGATATCTGGCCCTGTAGTTTGCTTTTTCATTGCTATGTAGTATTCCACTGTGCTGAATACCATGGTGTCAAAGGATGCTGCAGGAATGATTTTGTGCAGTCTTTCTGTGGACATTGGGATTCCCTTGCCTAGGTGTGAAACTGCTAGGGCATAACTTAGGAGCATGCTTCACTTCCACCCGGTTCTCCAGGCCCCTGTGCCACTTGATGCGGTGCCACAGGGTATGGGAGCTCAGGCTGCTCCATCCTGTCATCAGTCTTGGGTACATTAGTCTCTAATGTTACCCTTCAGATTGTGGGAAGTAGGAAATGGTAACTTTTTTTTTTGGTAGCAGGGATTGAACCCAGGGGTGCTTAACCACTGGAAACCCCAAGTGCCACAAACTTGCGTCCCGAGAAATCAGCAGGGAGGGGGATGGGCTTAACCACATCCCAGGCCTTTATTGATTTATTTATCTATTTATTTGTTTTGAGACACATAGTCTTACTAAGTTGCTTAGGGACTCGCTAAACTGCTGAGGCTGGCCTTGAACTTGCAATCCTCCTGCCTCAGCCTCCTGAGCCGCTAGGGATTACAGGCGTGCGCCACCATGCACAGAGGGAAGTGGCATCTCACTGTAGGTATTGTTTGCATTTTCTCATGAAGCATCATTTGCAGGCCAATTTGCCACGAGCGTGACCTCTCCGGGAAGTCTCCAGAGCGTTGTGCGCGTTGGTAGCTGGAGTGTTTGCTCTTTCCATCTTCTGTATATATTCTGTTTATTCGTCCTTTGTCAGAGGTACGCTGCAAATGCTTTCCAGCCCGTGACATGCCTTTTCATCTTCTAATTGTGTCTCTTGATGAGTAGAAGGTTTTTTAAATTTTAAATGAACTCCAATTTATCCAATTTTTTCCCTTCATACTCAGTGCTTTTTGTAGCTTTTTTTGACATTGAAAATTTGCAGACCTTGAGTATAAATAGTCCAGAAGATGGTAGGGAATACTTTTTGAACATTTCCGCCTGACAGTCTCTTTCCACGAGGACAGCCGTGTCCCAGCTCTGGAACAATTCCTTCTGTATAGCCGAGGAGGCATTTTGTAAAGTGGAATTCAGCCACCTGACCCCATCCGGGAACTCTGAGCCAAGTGGCCACCCGGGGCACTGCCGACCCATGGAGGATGGCTGAACTGTCACTCCTGAGGACAGTTGTCAGAGGCTGGGGACTGACAGCCTGGCTCCTGAGTGTGTCAGATCGGTTCTGTGGAGGGCAAGGGTGGGCAACCTTGCTCTCCTTCCCTCCCTGTTGATTTCTCGGGATGCAGTTTTGTGGCACTTGGGGTTCCCAGTGGGCTTCCCCACGCTGTATCCCATGTGACCTCACAGAACTACAGCCCCGTCTCAGCACTGGGGAGGACGCAGGTGGGAGTCACTGCAACGTGCTGTGACCGAGACTCCTGACTCTCGTGTGCCGGTCTGGGCAGCCTCCCTGAAGGAGGGGCTTGCCTGGTGACCCAGGAGCATGACTGCATCTGGCTACGTCCACCTGCAGCCCTGGGGAGGGGGAAGAGATCCAGTCCGCTCCCAGGTCAGCTGCCTCAGTTCCCTGCCCTCACACTGGTCACTCAGGGGCCTGGGTGGCCTCGATCTTCTGCAACATGAAGGTGCGTGAAGGGCCGGGGAGAGATGAGGACCATGGATCTTAGCTTTCCGGGCTCCAGAGAGCACTCTGTGCCCGATGCGCACAACCGCATCCTTCGCATGTGTTGACTCCGCAGCACGGGACTGCTGGACCTCGAGGCGGGGTATGGGAGGCTGGAAGGTTCTGGGCAGCAATGTGCACCTGGAATGAGGCTCCTCAGACCACAGACAGCTTCTTGCACTCCCTGTCCGTACAGCACCTGTCCTGCACCAGGAGACACCAGGTCAGCGGTTGTCCAGACTCTCAGACCTCCCACCTGTGTGTATTAGGCAGCACCAGTCAGCTGCTGTAACAAACAGGCCCACACTGCAGAGGCCTCTGCCCTGCCTGGTGACCAGCAGTGTGGTCTCTCCTGGCCACTTATAAGACCCTTTGCTCTGCAGTGTTACTGAGGGCACCAGGTCCTTCTGCTGTGTGGCTCTGCCATCCCCCCGGGGCCGTAGGGTCCTCTGCCGATGGCTGGAAGGGTGTGAGGGCGTCAGATCCACTTCTGCAAGGCACAGCAGGACACACATCACTGCCTGTGACATTCCTTGTCCGGCACCTGTCGCATGTCCTGGGAGTTACAGGCACTGGGCCCTGGCCAGAAGCATATCTCGGTGGCACATACACCGGTAGCACGTGGGCATGGGTGCGGACGACACAGGAGACAGGAACTGAGGCCGTTTCTAGGAACTGGCTCACACACTCTAGGGCTGGCGCATCTGAGCAGGGGACAGGACAGAGGCTGGGCTCTCGGCCGGAGCTGCTCCTGCAGCTTCTTTCCCAGGGGACCTGCACCCGCTCCTAGGTCCTGTGGCTGATGAGCAGCAGCCCTCCTGCCTCAGCCAACGGACTGCAGTGCTGGCCCCTGGTGGAAGACGGGGTGCAGCAGCCAGGGAGGACCCTCAGCCCTCAGGGAAGGCGGGCAGCGAACCATGCCCGCTGGTCACCCGGCTCTGCTCCCTCTTCCAAGGTGTCAGTGTCATCTGTGAATTCAGGCAGATGGTTGGGTGATGTCCCACCCTTCCTCCTACAGACTGGACTGAATTCAGTGGTGTCGCCATGCGCGGTACTTGAGTGGGAAGGGGTGGCCCTGTCCATGGATCTTGAGTGGGAAGGGGTGTTCCCTGCGCGTGCACTTTGAGTGGGAAGGGTGTCCCCACGAATGGTCCTTGAGTAGGAACCTGAGCTGAACCAGCTCTGCGACCCCACTTGGCTCCGCGAGAAGTCCGTTTACGACACTCTCGCACACGCGCTCCACTTTCAGTTCTGCGTCTTTGTGAGTGGAAACTGTGGCACCCTGTCATCCCAGGAAAGGGCACAACCCCTGCACCAGAGAAGCCTGGATTTTAACAGCCTCGCCCCCACCTCGCAGGCTTCCCGTGAAGAGCGCATGTGTGACCTGCGAAAATCAAACTGATGGGAGAGGACGTTCCTAGAGCCACACGCGGAGGGGGCCGTCAGTGGTCATTCCGATAGTGGCGCTCATGGGCCTGCTGAGGGGGAGGAGGAGGGTGGTGATGATGATGCTGCTGGTGCAGGTGATGGAGGTGGTGGGGATTCTGTTGTGGTGGAGGTGACAGTGGTGGTGGTGGAGGTGATGCTGATGGTGATAGGGATAGTAATGTGATTCTGTTGTGGTGAAGGTGACGGTGGTGGTGGTGGAGGTGATGGTGGTGGAGGTCCTGGTGGTGGTGGAGGTGATGGTGGTGGTGGAGGTGATGGTGATGGTGGTTCTCTTGGTGGTGGAGGTCCTGGTGGTGGTGGTTCTGTTGGTGGTGGAGGTCCTGGTGGAGGTCCTGGTGGTTGTGGAGACGATGTTGATAATGGTGATGCTGGCGGAGGTCCTGGTGACTAGGGTTTGAAGGACACAGTAGAGGAGTATGGCTCAAGTCTGACACCCAGCTTGACGAAGCTGGCTCTAGCATGAGCCAGGTGTTCTCATTACCCAACCTGCCCGGCCCTCCCTCCTTCCCAGGACCTCGGGGACTGCCCCTGCTGCTTCCTCAAGCCATCTTCTTGGCATAGAGGAGTCCATGCTGGGTGCCCTGAGGACCACTGCACCTCCGTGGTGTTGATTTCTCATCTGTTAACTGGGCTTTCAGAATCCCCAGCTCACAGCCCACAGGCTGGTGCGGGAGTGGGCTGAGATGACCCAGAAGCATGGCTTTGGTCAGCAGCAAGCGCTTGCAGGCAGCTGTCCCCACCACACTGCTCAGTTCCCTGGGGCGCTAGCCTCTGACAGGCAGGCTCGCGGCTGCTGATGCCTTTCTAACCTGGAGAGGCCGTTGTGGGCCCTGTGGCCCCCGCAGGCAGTGGGGCCAACTTCACTCTCGCCGTTGCCTCCTGCACTTGAAGTACTGCGAAGCTGCTGTCTTTCAAGTGAGGCTGGCTCCCCTCAGAAGTGCGGTACAGGAACCACCGTGACGGAGGCCCCTCATCTGCCTACCTTGGTTCAGGTGCCGAGGTCTCCCGAAGGCTGCCAGGGCTGGCTGGGTGTGGAATTCAGGGGTGGGCACTGGGTGGGTCTCATGGGCTCCCAGGGACCTCCGCACACACGAGGCCTGTCTTGCCACATGGGTGTCGTGCTCCCAGCCCAATGCGAATGCTAGCCCCTGACCCTGCACCGATGTCCTTGGGCTCTCCTGTCTTGCTGAGCATCTTCATAGCTGCCTGGCACAGGAGAAAGCAGGGGCAGGGAACCAGATGGCCGGTGGGCCCCAGGGCCTGCATCCGGGTTGCTCTCTGGTGTTGCCACGGGAGGGGGTGGGAAAGGGAGGGCTCCGCCACCCCATGGTCCAAAACCTTTCTGCCCTGGGACTCAAAGGTCGAAGGTGGCTTTCCAGAGGAAGCTTGCCCGAGTTGAAGAGACCTCCCGCTGTAAAACCGAGTTCCGTCCGTGAACGTGTGCGTTGCCAGGGAAAGGCAGTGTCTGCCCTGGAGATCAGCGCAGCCCTTCACTTAGGGTACGCACGGGCACACCAAGGGGAAGGGCTCTCACGATGCTTGGGGAGCCCCTTAGACAACTCACTCCCGTCGGCAAAGCCCTGACTCAGGACCTCAGGCCTGAGCTTTTCAGAGGGGGGCTCTGGGCCTTGATGGTTCAGGATCAAACATCCAGCGGGCGTGGAGCTGGCATGGAAACCTGACCTGAGACTGCCATAAGTGGGCTTCTCTGTGCCTCTCTTCCAACCCAGGGGCTGCTCCAGACATTAGCACTGTGTCGATTGGAGGGAAAACGTCCCAGAGCTTCCTCCAACCCCAGCTCACCATAAACTTCATTAGCTTACATGATTGACAGGCCTGGCCTAGGCTTGGCTGGCTTCAGACATAGCTGGATCCAGGTGCTCGGATCTAGAGGATCAAATGATGACCCCAGGGAGCTTTCTTTCCAGTTCTAGGCCAGTTCCCCCAGCTCACCTCTCAGGTGGTCCCTGGCATCTCCAGGCCCATGTCCTCAGGGTCCGACTTCAGTAGAGAGATGGCTCTGCTGACTTCTTTCCTAGCAGAGGCCCTGGGGTTGGGACTGACTCAGATCAGGCACAAGCCCACCCTGGAATCACTTAGGAGTGTGGTGGACAGACCTGGGTCAGGGGCCAAGTGGGGACAGTCTGCCAAGGACAGTCAGGTGCTGTGACCAGCAGGCCCTCTGAGTGGCACAGCCACAGTCTCCCTTCTGCAGGGAGGTCAGAGAGGACCAGCGTGAGGCCTTCCCAGGAGACAAGAGGGGCCGGAGCTGTCCCTGCCCCTCGAGCTACTCTGGCTAAGCCACAGGGCAGGGGCTGTGGATTCTGCTCCCAGAGAGACCTTCCGTTAGTCCCCGTGCACACAAGCCCACCGCAGAACAGCGCAGGGGCACAGCAGATTCTTCCAAAATAGAGTGCGCATTCACAGATGCGGCAAATGACTATCAGCACAACTGCGACCTAAAATATTAAGCAGCCGCAGAGTCCAGCTTGCAAGGGAGTCAGTGGCTCTTCCCTAAGGGACAGGAGACGAACAGGGGGCTGCGTCATCCCTGGGACAGACTCGCGGCCCCGCCCTTCCTCTTTACATCATTCTATTAAAATGCGCTGGAGCTGCTCTGGGGAATGTGTGCCTCTGTCTCTTAGCAGCTGCTAGGGGTTTAAATATCAGTTTCCATGCCTAGGTTTTCCCTGAAATAGAGTTCTGCCAGGTCTGTGCTGCTGCGGCTGCATGGCCGTGCAGTCTTGGGCTTTGCTGTGGGACCCAGGCCTTCCCTGCCTCCTCCTTCAGCGGTGCTGGCCTGCTCTGGGGACCACGGCAACTGGGTGATGCTGCGGACCAGCCCTGCCACTATGGAATGTGGTGTCTGCGGCTCTGCATGGAAAGTCACCTTGTGCTGCGGTCACCACTGGCTGGGGGCTCTGGAGGGAAGGGCCTGGCATGACCCAGACGCTCACTGGGTCGGGGACATTCCTGCCGCCTTGCTGGGTAGGAGGGGTGTCGTGTGAGTTGGCTCAGGCTGCCGTGCTGGAGTGTCATGGACAAGCGGCTCATGGGGCTGGCATTTCCTTCTTCCCACTTCTGGGGGCTGAAAGTGTGTGATAGATGGCTGGTGGGGTGGCTCCAGGGGACAGCTCTCCTCCTGGCCTAAGGCAGAGCCTTCCCATAGTGTCCCGCACAGCCTCTCCTCTGTGCACACACAACCCTGGGCTCCCTTCCTCTCCTGTGGCCACACCAGTCCCAAAATCTAAGGTCCTACCTTTTTGACCTCATTTAATCTGAATGACATACACAGACGCTGTCTCCAAATGCCAGCACCCTGGGGCTGGGCCTTAATGCAGGAGTTTTGGAGGACACGGTGTTGAAGAGGTGCAGTATGGACCTGTGTGAGGCGCGGTGGCTTCTGTAGGTGGCTTCCCCTCCTGGCCCCACCCACCGCCCAGGGCCCTCCTTAGCTGCATTGTCTGATTGAGGGCAGGGACTGTCCCCTGCCTGAGACTGCCACCAACAGGGCCGCACGCCATCAGCATTTGGAGGCTGCTGCAGGTCGGCCTCAAGGCCCATCTGTGTCCTACGGATACAGTCTGGGTGCCCAATGCACGGGAGGGCAAGCATCAGGGTCCATGCAGTCAGGCCCAAGGCCCCAGGCTCAGACACCAGGTGGACAGGGATGTAAGTGGGTGAGTGGAGGGATGAGTACATGGATAGAAGGAGGATAGTGGGAAGATGGATGATGGATGGATGGATGGGATGTAAGTGGGTGGGTGGAGGGATGAGTGCATGGATAGAAGGAGGATAGTAGGAAGATGGATGATGGATGGATGGGATGTAAGTGGGTGGGTGGAGGGATGAGTGCATGGATAGAAGGAGGATAGTGGGAAGATGGATGGATGGATGGATGGATGGATGGATGGGATGTAAGTGGGTGGGTGGAGGGATGAATGGATAGAGGCATAAGCAGGCAGATGGATGATAGGTGGGTGAATGGATAAGTGGATGCATAGAAGGAGAGAGGGATGGATGGAAAAGGAGAGATGGGTGGGTGGATGAATAGAAGGAAAGGTGGGTGGACGGATAGGTGGGTGGATGGATAGGTCAATGGATGCATAAGTGGGTGCATAGAAGAGGAGATGGGTGGGTGGGTGGATGGATAAGTGGATGGATAAAAGGAGAGATGGTGGGTGGATGGATAGATGTATGGATGGATAAAAAGGAAAGATGGTGGGTCAGTGGATGGATGGATGGATGAGTGGATGGATAGAAGGAGAGATGAGTGTATGGGTGGGTGGATTAGTGGATGGATGAGTGAATGGATAGAAGGAGAGACGGGTGGGTGGGTGGGTGGGTGAGTGAATGGATAGAAGGAGAGAAGGGTGGGTGGATGGGTGGGTGAGTGAATAGATAGAAGGAGAGAAGGGTGGGTGGATGGATGAGTGGATGGATAGAAGGAGAGATGAGTGGGTGGGTGGGTGGATGAGTGGATGGATAGGAGAGATGAGTGGGTGGGTAGATGAGTGAATGGATAGAAGGAGAGGTGGGTGGGTAGATGGATGAGTGAATGGATAGAAGGAGAGACGGGTGGGTGGATAGATGAATGGATGGATAGGAGAGACGGGTGGGTGACTGAACACACGGCTTCATGGATGGATGGGTGGGCCTCACATGGGGTGACCGTGGACCCCACCTCACCTCTCATTCACAACTTGTGCCAGTTCCACAGCTGGTGAGAATTGCCAGCAACCCTGTCTCCTCTCGCACCTGGAAGCCCTGCAGCACTGCTGTGAGGTGTCTCTGAGGACATGGGGAGTACACAGCAGGCTGATGCCCTGGGAGATGCCGTCAGCATCCCTGGCTTTGCATCACCTGAGCCACAGCCCAGACAGGAACAGCACAGACGAGGTTTGCTGGACTCCTTCAGTCCACAGCCAGCCAACTCCACTGCTCTGGGCTGAAGGTGAGGCAGGACGGCGTGGCAGGAGGCCGTGCTGGAGGGGGCAGCTCAGAGCATGGCGATCAGGATGCAGAGAGAAGGCTGTTCATCAGGGTCAAAAGATAAACCCCAAGGGCAGCCCCAGGACCCTCCTCCACCACGGCCACCTGCCTGAGTCACCACCCAGAGACAGCATGTGAACCCCAAGAGCAGCCCCAGGACCCTCCTCCACCACAGCCACCTTCCTGAGTCACCACCCTGTTGGTCCATATCAGTGGATTGGTCACATTACAGCTCTCACAATCTCGTCATCTCCCCTCTCTATGTCCTTGCGTTGTCTCACACGAGAGCTTTTGGGGACACCTCATATCCAGCACAGCACTGGGCCTGCTGGGGGTGGCGGGGGTGGAGGAGGGGGCTCTACATGCGTGCCCCACCCTTCAGACCCAGCCCACAGGCTTCCCCCTGCCCCTGCCCAGCCAAAGGAACCATGCCTGAGCACCCTGCTTGCAAAGGGGCGACCGGTCCTCCTCGCCATGCCACATTGGCTTCTTGGCGATCATGCCCTGAGCCTGGGAGCAGCCCTCCGGGACTGCAGGTGGCCATGGGATTTGCCACCTGCGGGACTCTGATAAGGCCAGGCTGAGGGCTTTCGCTTGACACCCGTCTGGGGGACGGTGAAGCTGGGGCACAGAGGGGGCCAGCCCTCCCCGGGAGCATGCTGTGGCCCATTTTGGAAAGCAGAAGCTGTCGTATGCTCTGTTACTGAATGGAGATGTTGCTTTGGGCTCTTCTGAAATAGACGACGGGAAACAGATTCGGGGATTATGAATAAACATTGGCTTATGGGGGCCGCTCGCTGCTAACCATGAGGCTCCATGTTCGCAGATTAAAGTTAAGACACACAGATGTATGGCAGATCCGTGGAGGCCTGACTCCCTCAGACAACCGTGTCCCCAGCGTGGGTGCACGCCCTCTACGTCCCCTGTCCCAGGCCTGGACGTGTGCGGGAGCCTGGGCTCTTCCTCCCAGGGAGGCATGGCAGGACGCGGCGTGGGCACTGCCCCAGACACGGACCTGGAGTCACCATGCGTCCTCAGCAAACCAGCTTCCAGAAGCTTCTGGAACTCGTCCAATCAGGCTATAGGATCAATTTTTGACAGTGACCCTCTGTCTGATCCAGCCGGTTCTGAAGGCTTGGCAGAGACACTGACCCATGGTTTTCTTGAGTCAGGATGTCATTTCGTGGCAGAGGTCTGCCCTCCTGAGACAGAGCACGGTGGCCAGGGCAGTATCTGTGGGTGCCTGAACCACACACTGCTTGTGCATTGGTCACTAAGCAGGTGCTGGGGTCACATCAGTTTTAGTCCATGGTAGTGCTGGGGACACAGTTCTCTCGGCTCATGCTGGGGGTGGGACAGCCTGGGCTCAGCCTTGGGGAACTGCCAGGCCAGATGCAGAGGTACATGAGGCGCCAGTCCCACTGCATCCTCTGCAGTGCCTGTTTTTGACCTTGGTCCTGGTAGGCCGATGGAGGGGACAGGAGAGGCCATCAGCACAGCCTCATGTGCCTATCCCTGGGATTAGAGGCGTGAGCGTCTTCACGGGCTTGTGGGCTCTCTGTGCCTCTTTGGAGATGCGTTCGCACTTTAGGGAGTGTCTGGTCCTTTAGCACGAGAATCACTCATCACCCAACTTGTGGCGTGGACAGGTGTCCCCCAAAGGCCCTCAGGGGAGAGGCTATGTCCACAGCCTGCAGCACCATTAGGAGGAGGGGGAGCCTTTAGGAGGTGGGACCTGCTGGGAGGGCCTGGGGGCATGTCTCTCTTCTGGGGCCCCGCCATGAGGTGAGTAGCTTTGCTCCAACCAGCTTGCCTCCCCACCATGATATGTTTCAAAAGTGGCGGGGTCTAATGACCATGGTGAAACCTCTAGAACCAGGAGCCAAGGCAAACCCTTCTCCCCTGAGGTCGACTCTCCCAGGGTGTCCTTGCAGTAACAGAAAATGACTAGCCGTCTACCCCACACTGAGGCCCCATGGAGGCTTCGCTCTTTCTTGGGTCGAGCTTGTAAATCCTGCTCGATGCTACACAGGAAACCAGGTATAAGGACACCAGGTGGAAGGTGGAAGGTGGTAGGACACCAGGTGGAAGGTGGAAGGGCACCAGGTGGAAGGTGGAAGGACACCAGATGGAAGGTGGAAAGGCACCAGGTGGAAGGTGGAGGGGCACCAGGTGGAAGGTGGAAGGGCACCAGGTGGAAGGTGGAAGGGCAGCAGGTGGAAGGTGGAAGGGCACCAGGTGGAAGGTGGAAGGGCACCAGGTGGAAGGTGGAAGGGCACCAGGTGGAAGGTGGAAGGTGGAAGGGCACCAGGTGGAAGGTGGAAGGTGGAAGGGCACCAGGTGGAAGGTGGAAGGGCAGCAGGTGGAAGGTGGAAAGGCACCAGGTGGAAGGTGGAAGGGCACCAGGTGGAAGGTAGAAGGGCACCAGGTGGAAGGTGGAAGGTGGAAGGACACCAGGTGGAAGGTGGAAGGGCACCAGGTGGAAGGTGGAAGGTGGAAGGATACCAGGTGGAAGGTGGAAGGACACCAGGTGGAAGGTGAAAGGACACCAGGTGGAAGGTGGAAGGTGGAAGGTGGAAGGACACCAGGTGGAAGGACACCACGTCAGGACTGGGCACATTCTTTGCAAGCCCCTCCCAGCAGCTCCGCGTGTCCTACTCCTGGCTCCTTGTCCCCTTAGCCTGTCAGCTCAGCACCCGTGTCTGGCCACACTGCACTGTCAGCATGCTTTGCTGGGTGGCTTCACTGTGCCAGCTTCCTGTTATCTGCTTGCTGCTGGCCCAGTGACCGTGCTGAGCCCTGGCTCTTTGCCAGGCTCTTGGCAGGTCCTGTGCTCGTTGGACGGTGTGGCCACCTCTCTCCTGCCCCCTCCAGGAAAGCAGAGGTCCCTCTGGGCCCCTCGCTGCAGTTCCCACTGCAGCTCCAGGATGTGGCGGGATCTTTCTCAGGCCAAGTGAACTGGGCTTCCCTGGCCAATGCTCACTGCCACATGGTCCGGTGCATATCTGATGTTCTGTTGTCCCCACCCTGAGATCCCTAGTCCTCTAGCACAGGCCTCATAGGGTTCACAGTGTGACCAGTGGGCTCTGCTGACCTGAACCTTATAAACCTTCACCCTTGACCTCACAGGTCAGCCACCGTCAACACAGGTCCTGGAAACTCAGGGCCAGAGCAGGAAAGATTGGGAGCCCTGGCAGCCCCGCAAGCTGAGCTGTGCGGGGACCACACGCTGTTTGTTGAACCTACACATCCCAACCTGTCCCAGTCCCATGCGGCCATGGCAGCCCGATGGACCGGCACAGGCGCTTGCTGGACCCAGCTGAGCACTGGCCTCTCCTGGCGGGGGCTCCGCAGCCTCCTTCTGGGTCCTCCAGTCTACATCAGAATGTCTGTCCTGCGAATCATTGCCAGGACATCAGCCCAGAGCAGGTGCCCACACTACTGACCCCATGAGTGTCTCCCGGTCAGCCCAGAGCAGGCATCCACACTACTACTGACCCCATGATCCCTGGTCAGCCCAGAGCAGGTGTCCACACTACTGACCCCATGAGTGTCCCTGGTCAGCCCAGAGCAGGTGTCCACACTACTGACCCCATGAGTGTCCCTGGTCAGCCCAGAGCAGGTGTCCACACTACTGACCCCATGAGTGTCCCTGGTCAGCCCAGAGCAGGTGTCCACACTACTGACCCCATGAGTGTCCCTGG
>PVKS010003234.1:0-53810 GCA_004027875.1 Aplodontia rufa | reverse complement strand
TTATTCGTCCAAGATGCAAGGTGCCCTTTGCCTGCATAGGGAAGATTCTGAAGCTGTGGTCGCCAAATGCTCTGCCCCGGCTCCTCCCTGGAGACCGCGTTCCTGGGGCTGGGCCTCCCGGGCTGGGCCTCCCTTGCTGGGCCTCTGGGGAGTGGCCCTCCCTCCCACTTGAGCTAGCCTCTGGGGTGCACAACCACAGACAGCATCCTCCCTCCTCTGTGCTGTGCAGGTCCCCCATGGTGCTGACAGT
This sequence comes from Aplodontia rufa, assembly GCA_004027875.1. Taxonomy (NCBI): domain Eukaryota; kingdom Metazoa; phylum Chordata; class Mammalia; order Rodentia; family Aplodontiidae; genus Aplodontia; species Aplodontia rufa. The sequence goes on along the minus strand of PVKS010003234.1, from coordinate 53,560 downwards.
GTCCTCCCTCCCGGGACTGGGGTGCACGGAGATGTGCTGGCATTTGAAGAAGCCACACCATGAGGTCCTGGTGGCCAGCAGCCCCCTTCATCCCAGAGCCCCCTGGAGGAGAGACAGCACTCTGTGGGAAGAGCCAGGCAGGACTCTGCTCAGGGCACATGCAGCTGACTAAGAAACTGAAATAGGTGTCACTTGGTGTCACTTGCATGTTCCCAGGAGCTTTGCATTCACAAATGGTACAGCTCCTCAAGAGCTGAAGTCCTTCCCCAGTATCCTTTGCAAGAAAAATAGGCCAGTGTTGCATCAGGGACCGTTTTCCAGGCAAGGGCCCTGGGACTGCCTAGCCACACGTGGAGACCCCAGTGCTTTGGGCTCCTTGGGCATGGTGATTTCTGGCCAGCGGGGGCCTTGGTGTGGCAAAGCTGGACCGCTGATCTCTACTGTGCCTGACCGTCTCCTTGCTGGGGCCAGCGAGTGCCCACAAGGTAATGAGCAGAGGGACAGGACAGCAGACTGTGGCAATGCCCATGCCCCTGTTGGTGGCCTCTGAGCCTGCCCTGTGTCTTACCAGATTTCTGCTCCTGAAGACAGGGTGGGGCCAGTGGCTCCATTTGCCCAAGGAACCCCTGTGGCAGAGAGACACAGCCGACTGAGCGGAGAGCAGGACTTTCACCATGGATGCCCACCTGGGAAGGACTGTCATCTCCTCAGCTGCCAGGTGCCCTGGGACTGAGGACTCAGGTCAAACAGCGCACCCTGCGTCCAGAGGGCCATACCTGCACCCATGCAGCCTGGAAGCACAGTGGGGGCCGGAGGGAGAGGGTGGACTTCCATGCTGGTCCACGCACCCAGCATCCGCAGGACCCGTGTGCGCCACTGCCGCATTTTGCTCCGGATGGAGACACCCGTGCACGCCTGAACACCTGTGGGTACGCTGCCCCTGCAATATGCTCGGAGCACACGGGTATCGGCACGCTGCACTCATGCGCATGTGCGGCCCACACGTGCGTGCCCAGGGGGGCCTCGCACAGCCCCACGCACAGGAGTCCACGGAACCGGCCCAGGTGAGCCGAAGGCTCTGGTGCTATTTGGGGCTGCTGTGTCCTTGAGCTCTGGCACAGATACAAGCCCAGCGACCTGACCTATTTCCTATTCCTGAAGCGCCAGCTTCTCTCGTGGCTGGTCCTAGAAGGAGTCTGATTGCCAGGGTGACCGTGTCATTCATCATCCAAACGGGGACACGTCCAAGAGCGAAGGACAGTTGTCCTCGTCAGCAGCTGCCGCAGGTGGGGCTGCCCTACTTTCGTGGGAGCGGAGGCCACGGGGCTCCTGCTGCTCCCAGCTGTCACCCGCGGCTGCCTTACTAGAAGACGGCCAGGGCTCTGGGCCCAGGATCTGAGAGAGGAGAGCCTGGCCCTGGGTCACGTGCAGGGAGCAGCCAGGGCACCAATGCGAAGCCACTGTCGGGAGCTCCAGGCTGCCCATGTGCAGCTACTTAGGGACGTGGACATGTGCTCTTCTGGAGTGGACCTCCGGGCCCCAGCTTGACGTGTCTGTGGCCCCAGTCTGGCAGGAGCGACAGAGGCCCTGGGAGACCTGTCCTTGCACAGGTGGGGCCTAGGCACAGGCTCCCTGCTCATGGCTGACCCGGGCTTCCAACAGGTCTGATGGCCTGCGGGCTGGTGGCTGTCCTGTAGGCATGTGATGCCCCATCACCAGCAGGAGATTTCTTTGTATTGACAGCACTGCTCAGAAGTTCCTGGCCTTAACTGGTTGGGGACACTGGCTAGGCTGAGTGACCTGGCGGATTTACTAGCCCTCCGTGGGCTCTGCTCCCACGCCTGGTCACTGTGTCAGCTGCACTGGGCTCTGGTAAGGACTGACATTTCTCATGTAGCAGGTGGCCTGAGTCCCCATCTGCATGGACAGTGGCCTGCTGAGACAGAGGCACCCTCGGTGTTCCCAAGTGTGACCGGGGCCATACCCTGCACCCAGGGACACCACCTAAAGCCACATGACTGAGGCGAGCTCAGGATGCAGCCTGCCAGGCCAGCACAGGCCTGACCAGGTGTCATCTGCAGCAGGGAAGTGTCCCCATGCTTCTGAGAAGGCCATGGCCAGCCAGCAATGGCCTGGGGCATCTGTCACCTCTCCAGCTCTCCTGAGGCACCTCACACCTCCGCAGCATGGGCTGCCTGCTCCTGGCAGCTCTCCCAGGCTCTCCTGAGCTGCAGGAGGGGGCTCTTGCAGCCATGCTGGGGGTGGATTCACAACCCCGTTCCCAGGTGTGGCCCAGGTGCTCTGTGGACGTCGCCTCCAGCCGTTGGACCACGTGCCATGGCCCAGGCTCAGCAGGGGGAGCTCAGGAAGGTACAGAGCCATGCAGAGGCCCCCTCCCTGTGCACAGGGTGCAAACCTCAGAAAGCCACCTCACCTTGTGGCTGCCCACCTCTGTCTCCAGGCTCCCGCTGCCTAGGGTCCCCCGGCCCTGTCTCTCCTGCCGAGTGAGGCCTGCCCAGGTCGCCTCCCTACAAATGGCTGCTCGCCCGCTTTGCACACGCTCGAGACCCCAGAGGCGTAGGAACGGCCCTGCTGCCAGCCCTGGTTCCCTGGTGGCATGGCCCTGTACACCTCCAGCTGCTGCCCCCGCTGTCCCTCATGTCCCTGTGCCTCTAGCTGCACCCCGCCTCATAGCTCCACCACACGTGCTGGTCCCCAGGGGCGAATGCCCTTCCTGCTCGGCTGCCCACAAAGGGCACCTGCCCTGCTCAGCTTCCCTGAGGCCTCTGGCAGTTTCCGCCCACCTGGCCTCTGGTGCTTGGAGCACCTGCACCACGTGGCTCAGGTCCGTGGCTCGGTCTCTTGTGTGACAATGGGACTTTAACCACTTTGTCCCCACTCACCGGTGCAGAGTCCACACTCGGTGCAGCTCTGTCCACTGGATGTGGCCCTCTCCCTGGTGGACAGGCAGGGGACTCAGACGGCAGCAGCAACCTCTCCTGTGGCTGCTGCTACACCGCTGCTGGGACTTTGTCACTTCCGGCCCCTGGCGTCTGGCTGCCCTCAGCCTGCTGTAGCGTGTGGGCCCAGCTCCTGCCCCGAGGCACACTCCCCACAGGACAGCCACCACATGCCCATCTGCTCCTCAGTGAGAAGCGTCTGATGTCACTTTCCCCGAAGGTGCTGGGTGGGTCGTCCCCACGGGAGGATTCTTGACAGGAGCCACCCTGGCTCTCAAGAAGCTGCCGCATGTTCCCCTCTCTGGAATCTCCGCCCCAACGAGTGCTGGAGATGCTCCCTGGGCTGGAGCAGCACCGTGGACACTGGGGCAGATGGGGGGTCTCTGCCCAGCCCAGCACTCAGCACCCTGGACACTGGGGTGGAGGGGGGGTCTCAGCCCAGCACTCAGCACACAGCACAAAAGCTCAAGCCATGTCTGACCACAGGTCCCCTACTGTCCCTGTCCATGGTCCTGCCTGGTGCCCTGCCACGTCCCTTGGGCACACAGTAGGTTGGCTGCATCCTGCTGCACGTAGGTGCCACGGGAGGAGCACGCCAGTCTCTCCAGTCTCCAAGCGAGGGCGTGCGTCCCTTGCTCAGGCGCGCTAACCGGCCTGGAGCAGATTTAGAGGAGTGTGGTTAAAGCTCAGCCGTCTTCTGCCGTTTAAAAACTGCTCGTCATCTTGGATGCCAGGAGCCCTTCTAGCAGCCCACCTTTCCACGATGATCGCTGATTAGAACAAAAACATTGCCACTGAGATCAGAGTGACAGAGTGGGCTGTTAGGAAACAGAGCCCGCGAGCAGGCTCTGCCCCGCGCCCTGGGGGGCGTCTGTCTCCAGGCGCCTGTTGCTTAGGAGTGGGAACTATTTTCGTGACTAGCACCAGGGCCTGGAGGTGTTGGGGGAGCGTTGCCGTAGAACTCAAAGGAGCTGCTTTCAAATTGGTGTAAAATTCCAGATATTCCTGTCTTGGAGAGACCAGCTGCTCTCCGCTACTGCCTTCTCCCCTCGGCCAGAATGTCCATGACACCTGCTGGTCCCCAGTGTCCATGTCAGTGCCAATCCATCTCAAAAGGCAAGTTTTGCTTTCCCGTGGCAGAACATAGTGAAGAACCATGGCTTAAATGAGGGAGTCATTCATTTTCTGTTGTGTTAAAGACTGACGAAAACCGTCCAGAGCTGCTCTAGAGGCTTCAAGGGTGCAGAGACCTGGTTTCTTCATTCTTGCTTCTCCGGCATCCTTAATAGGCTCCTCATGGTTCAAGGTGGCTGCTTAGACTCCAGCCCTTACATCCACATTCCAGTAGTGGAGAGAAGAAAGGCTGAAAACATGCTCCCTCATTTTAAGAACATGCATACAGTCCACTGTGCTTCCACCTATGGGTTGTCGGTTGTAACATGACCTAAACAGAGGTTCAGAGTTGTGGCTTTCAGTGCAGGCACTGTGCTATTGAGGAATAAGTGGAGAACAGATATGCACAGTATCTCCTGAGCAGGGGCTTCCTTCCACTTCCTAGGTGGCCTCTCTGTCCACACACCCTCCCCTCTCCTTGCATTTCAGAGCAGCTTATGTGTTAGGAAGGGACTTGTTCAGGGCAAGTTGTGCCTGTGACATGTACCAGCCACCCTGCAGTCCCCAGCAGGGGTTCCAGGTCCCATCTTGCTTCTTGGAAGTTTCTGGGCCTCGTGCCAGCTCAGAGCCCAATCCTTCTGCATCTATCAGGCCTCTTGGTTGCAGTCAAATCTAGCCTGGCTGAAGCCAAAGGGGAATTTAATGGCCTTTAAGATGGGAAAGGAGACAGCTTCTGGTATGGCTGGATCCAGGCACTCTTTCCACCTCTTTTCTCTGAACCCCTCTGCATGAACTCCAGTCTCAGGCAGGCTCTTCTGACCACGTGGAGGTGGCTGCCAGCAGCACCAGGCCAGAGTTCCACCGCTCTGGCATCCGGGGGTGGAAGAGAGCACCTCTTTCCCTCCTTGTGAGGATTGAGTCTCGTTAGCTGTTTGAATCATCGGCCCACCTGACCCCTTCACACTGGCCAAGGGAACAGGTTGAGCCCTTTGTCCAGTCCTGTCACCTGCCCCTGCTCGGAGGGGACTGGCTGTGCCACTCAGGGCACAGGGACAGCGTGGGCCACAGGCATTGCCCCCGGAACTGGGAAGGAGACTTGGGGCCGGGGGAGCCTCAGCTTCTGTTCCACGCCTGCTCCCTCCCGGCCCCGCCCCACCCTTCTCCCCCCAGCCCTGGCCGGTTCCGAGCTCTCTTCCCACTGCCAGCCTTCCACCCAGCGTCTGCAGCAAGTGGGGCCCTTGGCAGCAGGCTGAGCCTTGGGACTTGGAATGGCCACCAGGAGGAGGGTGACCAGATGGATGGGTGGGTGGACAAGCAGGGGTGGGTGACCTGGGAACTGGGGGTCCATGGGGGTGCAGTTATTGGCCGTGGGCACCATGGCTCTGTAAAGTCCTCATCTTAGGAGGTGATGGTGTCCCCTGCCAGTGTTAGCTCCCAGACCTGCGCCCTCTGGGGGGCATGTGAGCCACATGGGCTGTATGGAACTGCACCCAGTGAGCTGCTCTGGGCCGTGCATGGGACCAGCACTGACCTCGCCTGCCTCCTAGGGGTGGTGCTGGTGGTGAGGGCACAGTCCCGCTGGACTGCGGCCTATCCATGGTACCTGGCACACGCTGCCCACCCTCAGTGCTCCCTGTGGGTGCCGCTGGCCAGAGAGCTGAGGCCCCACTCAGAGCTGCAGCCTAACCTGGCCGAGCAGCCCGTGGGCACCAACAGCTGGAGGTTATGAGGATGTCCAGGGCCCAGCTCCTGCTGCCCATGCCTAGCACTCTACCCCACCCTCAGGGATCCCCAGGCTTCTGTGCCTCAGTTTCCCCTTACTGCCACATGAAGTGGTTGCTGTCATCCAGCTGGTTTCAAGGACAGTTAAATCCTTGACATTTGCACACAGTAGGTGCGTTGTACAGTTTCTGTGGGATAGGTGCAGCGGTAACTGGGGCCCACCCTTGGCGGCTGCCTGGTTTTCTGTCCACATGAAGAAGCAAGCTCAGAGAGGGAAAGTGCCTTGCTCTGGGTCACACAGCCTATGAGTGGCAGAGGTGGGGTGGGGGCAGCTGACATCTCACAGGGCTCATGCTCACTCCACTTCTCTGGCCCGGAGCAGGGTGGGAGGACAGAGGGGTTGGTAGGATGCACCAAGCGGAGAGCAGCGTGGTGCTGCGTGGGTGGTGGGCTCCTGTCACGTGGCCTGGCCACCGGCCACAGCTTTGGAGAGATGCCGAGTCTCCTGCCTCTGTTCTGAGCTTCTCAGGCAAGGCCACCACCCTTCAGGCCTGCTCCCTTCCAGGCTTGTGACTCAGGTGGCTGCTGGGAAGGGCCCAGTGGCCCCAGTGCTGCTGCGGTTGGAGGGTGTCCCCCAGTCGCTGTGCTATAGGAAAGTCCCCAAATTGATCTGCTGCTGGGGTTTGGAGTTGGGCCTTTGGGAGGCGCCAGGGTTAGATGAGGTCATCAGGGTGGGGCCTGTGAGGCACAGATGAACAAATAAAAAGAGGCAAGACAGCTGGCATGCCTGCTCTGTCCCCCGGGTGCTGCCCCCAGCCCCGTGGTGATGCAGCCTGAGGCCCGGGCCTTGAACATCAGAGCCATGAACCCAGCGACCATGGGCCTGGGGCAGGGGCCGTGCTCCCTGAGCTGGTGGTCATCAGCATTGTCACGCAGGGCAGGCCCAGCAGGGTCTCTAGCCGTCCCCTGACACTGCCACACAGAGCCTGGACAAAGCCCCCACTGGCCCTCAGCCCAGCACCCTCGCTCCCCACCACGTGGACCCGCCAGCACCTGCCTCTGTGGGTTTCCCACTGCTGTGACTGGCTTTAGACAGGACCGGGGACAACTTCTGCCTCCACCCAGGGCACCTGGGCGGATAGTGGTGAACAAGTCCCTGGTTTTCCCGGGGCTTGAAAAGCAGCTGGTTCAGGCCATTTCTGTAGAAGTGCTACTCCTGTGGCCGCCACTCTGGCTGTGCATGGCACAGATGACGAGCCAGTGGCTCCTATGACCGCCACATAGCTGGGCAGCTCCTGTGACCGCCGTAGTGGCTGCGTACTGCATAGATGACCAGCTGGGCATCAGCAGACATAGGAGCTGGGCAGGAGACATGGTGGGGGTCTGGGACAGGGAGACTGGCAGGAGCAGCTCTGGCTCTCCAGATGTCCCCAGGGTCTTAGGAACACAGGAGCACTGCCAGTTGAGGCTCCAGGACTCCGGCCTTGACCGCCTCTGGCACAGCCTGAGTTTGTACCACCGAGGGCACCTGTGGAGCTCTCACCACTGCACGGGTGCCCCCTGGCCAGGGCATCCTCATAGCCACCAGGGCACCTGTGACGTGCACCAATCCCTGTGCTCACGGGTTCACGCCTGCCAACAGCGTCAGTGCCTGGCACACACAGAAGCCATGTGGCTCCACATCCCAGCCTCTCCGCAGGTGGGTTCAGCACTAGTGAGCACCTCCCAGGTGCCCAGCTGGCTTCGTCCTCCCCAGGGGAGATGGCGCCACTTTCTGAGGGGCTGGAAGAAGGGATGGTGGCTCAGTCAAAAAGCTTGGGCCAAAGAAGTGTGTGGCTCCCCCTGGAGACAGCAGGGCGTCCCTGACCCACCCAGGCCATCTTCCCATGGTCCCCACAGCAGGTGGTGGGGAGGCTGCTGGCATTTCCTCATAGACCCCGACTCCGCTGTGGGCCTGAGACCCTCACCCTCCCCGAGCCCTGCCTGCAGATGGCCCAGCGGGCCCCCCTCTCCTGCCCCTGGGGAGCTGCAGCCCCACTCGCTGCCCCCTGCAGGCTGTAGACACTGTTGGCTGATTGCTTCCTCACACAGGGCTGGGTCAGCTCCCGTCCAGGCTAATGGCTTGTCCCTCAGCCACCTGGTCACCGGCAGCTCCTCCCAGGAACCCTCCCCACCACTGCAGCCACCTGTCAAGGTGGACACCCTGCCCCTGCACACAGAAGCCTCGTCACCCAGACCAGCTGCCTCTGCGCAGCTCCCCGGAGACCGAAGCACCATGCCCCCTGCTCAGGGCGACAAACAATGGGACCTCTGTGTCCAAGCCCTGCCTCGGTGCTGTCTCAGCGTCTTGAGAACCTGCCGGGGGCTGAATGGTGGCTCTGAGGTGGCATGCCTCCTCGCCCCACCCATGAAGGTGGCCTCCTTAGGAACAAAGGCCTTTGTAGACGGAACTAAGGTTCATCTGCGTTAGGGTGGCACCGGAAGCCCAGGGCCCAGTCTCTGAGAGAGGGAGCGGGTGGCTGTGCACACCTGCAGACCCAGTCACTCAAGATGCCCATGCAGGAGGGGCCAGCAGGGCAACATCGTCAGAACTGTCCCCACACACCGAAAAAAAGCAAGGAGAAGGGGACGTGGAGCGGAGAAGGCCATGGGGTGCGGGGGCAGAGGTGGAGCCGGGTGGAAGAGCCACCCGCACCACGCCCCTCAGAGCCTCCGGAAGGCCTGCGCCCCTGGCTGCCAACTGCCGCCCAGCACATTGCAAACTTGTCTATGGCACAGTGAGACTGTAGTCTGTCCTTCAAGCCCCGTGGGTGGGGGCTGGGCTTGGTGGCCCCAGGAAGCTCGCCAAGGCCCGCGAGGCAGTGTGTCGGGTTCCCGGCACTTCCCAGGTGCTCTGAAGGATCCAGGCGTCAATGACACAGCAAGGACTCCCAGGTGGGCAGAGGCTCGGGTGGAGCCTGCAGGATCCCAATGCAGCCCCTGAACCTTGCAGGCAAGGGACAGAGTGACAGTCCTCCTGCAGGGAAGCCCAGGAGAGACTTGGCACCAGGGGCTCCCGTCCCCTAGACAGCCTCTGCCTGGCAGTACCACAGTCTGCCTCCCGGGGGCCGAGCTCAGGTTCTGGCCCCATAATCCACAGTGTGTGCACAGAATCCACGGGGCCACTGCGGCAGGGTGTGATGTCCCTGCCACGTGACAGAGGGGACCTTTTAGCTCTGGACACTGCCCAAGACCACCCTGCAGCACGCCTGGTGCTCACACATTCCTGCCTGGGCCCATGTGGCTGCAAGTGCCAACTCCAGGTCACACAGCCTCTGTGTGGCATAGTGGCCTGTCACCAGGGTTTACAATGCTCTGCAGCAGCCTGGGTGCCCACTGTTCCTGCCTGAGCAGGGGCTCCATAGGTGCTGGTCCAGCGCCAGGGTGGATGGCAGAGAGGCAGCGTGTAGCACCCACCAGCCTGACCGTGCCTCGGCCTCCTCACCCAGGGGACATTGCTGGGGCCATTGGTGCCTGTGGCCCTGGGAGTCGAAAAACACCCCAGCTGGCTTGGAGCCCGGATCTGAACCCAGGCCCAGGGATCCAGGCTCTGCTTGTGTGTTCGGCCCCTTTCCAACCCCCACTCGCGGTGGGAGAGGCTACCAATCCCTGTGTGCTTATAATGTGCGATGGCCCCAGTGTGTCCCTGGGGAAACTTGATCCCCATCGCACCAGAGGACACCCATCTCTGTCTCCCTATCTGTCTGTCTCTCTGTCTCTCCATCTCTCTCTGTCTCTCTCTGTCTCTCCATCTCTCTCTGTCTCTGTCTCTCCATCTCTCTCTGTCTCTGTCTCTCCATCTCTCTGTCTCTGTCTCTCTGTCCATCTCTCTGTCTCTGTCTCTCTGTCTCTCCATCTCTCTCTGCCTCTGTCTCTCTGTCTCTCCATCTCTCTCTGTCTCTGTCTCTCCATCTCTCTGTCTCTGTCTCTCTGTCTCTCCATCTCTCTCTGCCTCTGTCTCTCTGTCTCTCCATCTCTCTCTGCCTCTGTCTCTCCATCTCTCTCTTTCTCTCTCTGTCTCTCCATATCTTTCTCTGTCTCTGCATCTCTTTCTACATCTGTCTCTCCATCTCTGTCTTTTTCTCTCTGTCTCTCTATATCTCTCTGCCTCTGTCTCTCCATCTCTCTCTGCCTGTCTCTACATCTCTCTCTATCTCTCTCACCATCACTCTCTGTCTCTGTCTCTCCATCTATCTCTCTCTCTGTCTCTCCATCTCTCTATCTCTCTGTCTCTGTCTGTCTGTCTGTCTCTATCCCTCCATCCCGCTTCCTCCCTGTTGTGACATAGCAAAGGGCCTTAGCCCAGCCCTGCTGCCCCGTGAAGCTGCCCAGACCCCAAGGGCAGGACACTGGGCTGAGAAGCCATGGTGACTGCTCTCCCTGCAGCGGCCACAGGAGCCTGCTCCTGCGTGTGCCCGTGCCAGGCAGCCGAGGGCTCCACCGGGGCCTGGGGTTCGCTTGTCTCGCTGCTGCACCTCTGCCCACCCCAGGCCCCTGAGCCTCTCTGCGGTGTGACCCGGGCTCTCTCGTGTCCTTATTCCTGCTTCACCAAATGGGCGGTTGAGGCCCAGGGCCCCTCGTTGGCCACCAGGGCTTGTCTGGGTGGAGGAACTCTAGGCTGGCTTTTCCGGAGAGGACGTGAAGAGCCACCTCCAGCCTGAGGTCAGAACCGGCTTCCGGGGAGGCCGAAGTAGGTGTCGCAGCCTGCTTCCTCCCGGGGCGGCAAGCAATGGGGCTTCACCTCCACTCCGACCAATGAGGATGCCGGAGCTCAGAGAGGGCAGCGACACCCCGAGGCCACACGGGCCCCCCAGGTCAGCAGAGCCAGGCTTCTCAGAGTGGTCAGAAGGGAGGTGCTGTGGAAATACGCCATGCGTCCCCAAGGCCACGGAGCCTGCTGTACCCCCACCCCTGTGAGGATGCCTGCAGGAGGCCCCGATGTCCTTGGTGTCTCCTGGGTGGTGGCCTCGCTCTTTGGACCAGCAGCACATGCTAGGGCGCTTCCCCTGCCATGTGTCCCCATTCTTGGCCACTAGATGGCAGGCGCTGGGTGCAGAATCCAGGGAGAGGCGCCCTCGGCTGATCCTGTCGGACTCCTGAGAGCCTAGGGGAAGCTTCTGTGAGGCTCAGAATGCTGTCAACTGAATCCAAGGCCTGAGGTCACCTTGCCACCTCTGCAGGTCCAGGCCAGGTTGGGGACAAAATGCAGGAAGAACCCTGACCTGCTTGGGACTCGGTGTGTCAGGGACAGCAGGGAACAGTCACAGTGCACTGCTGGGCACCATGAGGAAGGAGGGCCTCGTCCTCCCAGGAGCCAGTGGGAGGATGGAGTCATGGGAGGATAGAGCAATGGGGAGAAGCCTGCCTGGGGGCTTCTGTTAGTTCCAGACACTTCTGATACTGGGGCCAGTGTCTCCGAAGTCTCTTTCTGTCCCCATCCCCAAATGCCCAGCCTTCTACACAGTGACCCCCTGTACAGCACAGCTGGCTGGGCTCCCCAAGCTCGCCTCCAGACCCCAGCTTCAACCCCTGCTAGAGCTTGACATTGCACATGGTGCCTCTTCCGTGCCTCGGTTTCCCCACCTGTAACGCAGGGAGGACAGTAGTATCTGCCTGCTCCCTTGTTGGGACTCCAACAGGGACGCGGTCCTACGGAGCAGGCGGGAGCTCTGTCGGTGCTGTGGGGCCCGCTGCTGTCTTATGATGCTGAGCTCTGGACGGTGGTGCAGTTCTGTTTATCTGCAGTGCAGGATCTGGTCCCAGGCGAACTTAGCACACATGGGAAATGTGTCTGCTGGGCACGGCTCCAGGAGCCCAGGACCCACGGGGCCCACCCCGGCGTGAGACGCCGGGCATGTGCATGTAACCTACACACACCTCCTGTGTTCCTGGTCACCTCTGGGTGACCTGGGACACCCACTGGATGAAAATGCCAGGAAATGGTTGCTGCACTGTGCAGCTTAGGAAAAGCCCAGAGAACAAAGTGAGTACGCAGGTGCAGCCGGTGCGGCTCCTCCCCCCACGCCCACCCCCCGCGGCTGTCTTCACCCAGGTGCTTCCAACGCTGCTGTGGTCTACCTTCTTCTTATATCCTCAGCCTAATTGTGGTTTCTGCGGTCATTCATGAATTCTTGGGGACTTGGACACCCCCTGTAGCCAGCGTGTCTCTCTGTCCCAGCCTGTGACAGCTAAACGTCCCAGTGGCCCCTGCCAGCCCTGATCCATGTGCCCTTGGCCAGGAGCATGTGGTGCCTTGGGGGGGTCCAACCTGGCCTGGACACCTGGACCTCCCACTGTCCTCCCCAGGAGCTCCGAGGCTCCTCCACCCACCTGTTCAGGCAACCACAGAGGGGACCCAGGGAGCCTGTTTCTACCTTCAGCCTCAGGCCTTCCCTTGCTGCTCAGGGGCCAAAGGGCAGTTGGGGACCTGGGTCCCAGCCAGCCTTGCCTGCCTTTACCCTGGACCCGCAGCCAGCAGGCCGCCAGGTTGGTACCTTGGCTTTCCCCAAAAGCTGGCCCTGCCTCAGTGGGTGGGGGCTGCTCGTGCACATGGCTCTCCCCAAGTTAAGAGTCTGCACCTCGTGCAAGGTGTGCAGGTGAAGTTCCCTCAGCAGACGCCTCACTGGAATTGTGACCTCTTCCGGGCTAGTGTACGCAGTAGGTGCCATCTGTTGTGCTGCTGGGTGGCCGCAGTGAGCGGCAGCTCCTGTCACCCCGAGATGGCAAGTGGAGCCGCTGATATGGTCCAGTAGGGTGCGCAACAGATGAGTGGAACTCGGCGCCTTGACCCATGACATTTCCCACACACAGTAGGGTTGCTGGGACGTAAGCTACTCTGTCTGCTCATGGAGAAGCACCCAGAGTGGCCCATATTCTTGGGATGGCTGTGCCTGGTCATCACGTCACCCCTGAGGTCCCAGGGTCCTTCTGGGAGCCCCTGCTTCTGACTTCGAGGGACAGTGGCCCTCGACTGCCGTTGTCTGATTCGGGTACGGGAGATGCCACACTCCTGGAGTGACGTGGGACGTGTCTCGGCATCCGGGAGAGACTTGTAGAAGGAGAGATGACAGTGAAATTTCCCGGTGAGATCACGCGTGCCCGTGACGTCCTTAACTGCCTGTCACTGTGGACATGAGACAGAAAGGGACACAGTTGTGTCCTCTTCTTCTTGGGCACACTTGGCGTGTGCAGGCTTCAAAGACTCGGCCCCTTCTGAGACCCTCCGTGCTCGCCAGCTTCCTCTGCCCCATGCAGCTGTGCCCGCGTCTCTCCTGCCCTGTCACTGGTGTCCTCCCTGCGGCTGGCTGAGGTCTTCTGAGCTGGTTTCGGCTTCATTCCTTCTTTCCGGCTGGCTGCTTTCTGTCCTTGTTCCACTGCTTTCTTCCGCGTGCTTGGAACTGATTTCGCTCGTTCTCTGGTGTCATGGCCTGATGCTCCTCATCTTGAACATGATGTGCGTTCCTTCTGTGGAGGCTCTGCCAGCGTCACACCCTCTTGGTGGCAGTGTGGGTGGCCTTGCTGACTTGTGCTCTGCTAGTCTGCTTGCTGCCAGGAGAGGGTGCTGGCACGTTCCGTAGGAGGGTGACCTTGCTGTTTCCCCTCAGCTCTGTCAGGTTTGCTCACCAGCTTTGGGGTGGTGGTGTCAGGTCCTTTCACCAAGGACGGTGACATCTTCTCGATGGTTGACTTTCCTTGTGGACTGTGTGTTTTTGTTTGTTTTTGTTTGTTTCATTTTGTGCTAAGAGTAAGAGAGAGAATAAACCAGTTTTATTTAGTTTTTCATGTGGCTTTCGTTGCTCCAACACTTCGTTGTGTATGTGGTGCTGCAGTTCGAACCCAGGTCCTCACACATGCCAGGCAAGCGCGACACTGCTGAGCCACCGCTCCAGCCCCTGGGGCAGCTTTTTAAAGTCCACTCTTTTAAAATCTCTTTGATCCGTTGCACCTGGACCGTTTAAATTCAACGCAATTATTGCTGTGTTTGCACTTCCCCCCTTTCCTTTTCTTGGGTCTCCCTGCTCTTCCCTCTTCCGTTCTCACCCCTCTTCTTTTCCGGGCCATTTGAATGTGCTGCTTTTTCATTTTAATCATCTATTGAGGCTCCTGTTTGGATGGTTTTATATTGGCAGTTGACCAGGGGTTTCCATAGACGTAACTTCTCAGTTCACTGAAACTAATGCTATTGGGGCTGGAGCAGTGGCTCAGCGGTGGCAGCGCTTGCCTGGATGCACAAGGATGCAGGTTCGAACCCCAGCACCAGGTACACAACAAAGTCTTAGAGCAACGAAAGCCACAAGAAAAACTAAATAAAATTGATTCTCTCTTTCTCTCTCTCTATACCTCTCTCTCACAATCCCTCTCTCTTTAAAAAAATAACAAAAAAACTAACGCTGTGTTTCATACATGTGACTGATGCCGTGTTTCATACATGTGACCGATGTCGTGTTTCATACGTGTGACCGATGCTGTTTCATACATGTGACTGATGCTGTGTTTCATATGTGTGACCAGTGCTGTGTTTCATACGAGTGACCGATGCCATGTTTCATACAAGTAACCGATGCTGTGTTTCATACGTGTGACCGATGCTGTGTTTCCTACACGTGAAGATTCAGCTGATCAGGAGAATTGGCCTGCACCGTGGCAAGGACTTTGTGCTCCACTCTGAGGGCCTCTAGTCTCCTCCGCCTAAGTTGTGGCCATCAAATACATTAAATCTGCATGTACCATAAACTGTTGTGAAAGTTAATGGTCTTGTCTTTCAACCACCATCGATATCTTGAAGAAGGCAAGAGGTGTGGCCTGGTCTGTAGCACAGGAATTTGCCATTCTGGTCGCTCTTCCTGTATTTTGGATTCTCATGGTCCCTCTCAGGAGAATTTCTTCAGCAGTGCTTGGCACGGGTGCTCTGGGTTTCTCTTCAGCCGGAAATGTCCTGATTTGCCTGTTGTTTTGGGGTGAGGTTCCTGGATGGAGAATCTGTCAATGTGCAGCCCCACTTCCCTCTGACCTCCATGGGTTCCATCAAGGAATCTGCTGTCATCAGGAGCCTTTGCTCCTCTCCCAAATGTTTCCACTTTCTTGGACTGCTTTCAAGATATTCTTTTTTTTTTTTTTAGTTTTTAGCACTTTACGATGTACCTGGGCACAGATTAATTGAGTTCATCCTGTTTGGGGTGACTAAGCTCCCCATAGCTGAGGCGTGTGTGACTTGCTGTCCTCATGTTCACGGGCTCTCCGCTGCCCCTGCATTCCACTTGTGAGCTTATGTGGTAATTGTTTTCATTTCTATGTTTTTTTCTTGAGTTCGCCTATTTCCAGTTATTTGTGTGCCAAGTAAGTTTAGCATTTTGTGTACCTTGCTATGATACCCTGAGCCTTGTGTAAACACAGTGGAAAGCATTGGTTGGGGTGCTGACTTGGTTGGGGCTATTGTGGATTGCAAGCTATTTTAGTCTCTAAACCCTTTGGTACTGTTTCTATCCACCCCATGCACAATGGCCACGCTTGGGGAAGCAGTGGTATTTATCTCTTAGTTCCACTCTCAATATCATTGATGTGCAGTATAAGGTCAGAACCACATGAGCCAACTTGGAGGGGAGCCTTGAAGTTCACACACCTCTTCATAAGATCCCCCTCCTCACCACAGTCTCTGAAACTTTCCACATCCCTGGGACTCCTTCTGTGGCCTCCAAATGAAAAATTGGGGTTGAATTTTCCTGCTTTGCCATAAACTTACTACAGATGTGTCTCTGATCACAGCCAAGCATCAGATTTATCCATACTCCTGAGACACAGGTCCACTAGCCAGAGATAAGGTTGCCCCAGCTCTAGAGTTCAAAGTGCCTGCCAGACCTCACCACCACAAAGACACTGTAGCAAGATTGCCTGGGACACCAGGGGGAGAAAGTTCAATAGATAAGAATAAGTGGGAAGCTTTCTCCCCATGGTCTCTGACTCTTAGGGCTCCACTTTCCTATCCTTGGGTCAAAAAGCAGAACCTACCTTGGAGCCCATTTTATCTTGACTTGGTGTGCGTGTGTGATGTTCAGGCTGCCTTTGAGGCCCAGCCAGTGACATGCAAGCTCAGAGTGTGTTTGGTGGTGCTTTGGAACCTGGTCTCCTTCCCCAGTCTGCCTGCTACAGTTTCCTTTTCAGAGTCCTCAGATCCCTGCTCCCAAATCTGTGCAGTTTCTACAGCTGTCTTTCTGGGGAGGAAGAGCAGGTGTGCTCATGTCCTTGATCCAGAACCCCCTGTTAAGCTTCTGCGATCTGTATATTCACTTCTTTCATCAAATTTGGGAGAGTTCACATCCATTATCTTAAAATATTTTTCCTGCCTCATTCTCCATGACTTTGTCCAATTTGTAGGTCTTTTAAAATTGACCTTTGGAACACTGATTCTTCCTCGATGTTTTGAGTCTGCTTCCTTTCTTACAAACAGATTCTATTGATCTATTTTCCAGTTCACGGACTTTTCTCTGTCATCTACACTCTACCAGTAGGAGCATCCACTGATTTTTTTTTAAGAGATAGTATTTTTCAGACCTAAGATTTCCACTTTGGTCTTTTTTATTGAAAATGCCAACCTCATTTTCCTTGCCTCATCGAAGTAGTTATGATAGCAGCAATGTCTTTACCTCTTAATAGAAGCAACTGCATCATCTCAAGCTTCGTATCTCTTCATATTTTTTGAGAATGAGTCAGAGTTCCATGGCGATTCTGGGTTGTTTGCTTGATTTTATTACATGGACTCTGGCTTCTGTTATACTCCTCTGAAGAATGCTGTTAAACCCCTATGGTGGTCACTCTGGTTAAACTGCTATGGTGGTCACTCTGGTTAACTGCTATGGTGGTCACTCTGGTTAACTGCTATGGTGGTAACTCTGGTTAAACCCACACAGTGGGCTCCTTCTCATGTCAGTGGTTCAAGTCTCAGTCCAATCATTTAAGCTTTTGCTGTGCTCCTTCAAGTCTGTCCCACATGTGGGACTCAGGGTCCACTTGAGACCCTTGGCCATGAAGACCCACAATTAGGGCCTGCCCTCCTCTGGCTTTCTTCCCTCCAGAAGTCTTCTCTCACTCTCCGCTACCAGCTGCCATTGCCCCTGCCGCCTGCTCTGGTTCCCTCAGCTGGAAGGTGGGTGGCTTTACTGCCCTCTGTGCACTGAATGGCCTCGGGGTGAAACCCACGGGTTGGAACCTGGCCCCTGGGCTGTTAGACTGCTCTCATTGACTCTTCTGAGTCACAGGAGTTGGGGCTGTGTTTGTGAAGTGTCCTGCTGTTACTGAGGGCTGCTCTATAGCAGTTTTACACGTCCATCCCAAGGGCTGAAGCTGCCTTCTAATTTGGAGCTTTTCCAAGAGTTTGTCTCCACTTCAGTACGGACAGCAGCGGGGCTGGTGGGAGGGAGTTGCCTGCGTGTTCTGCACTTGTGGTGCTCATATCCTTGGTGGCTCTGTGTGCACCGGCTTTGGATGGAAGTGCAGACAGTGGTATTGTAGACCGCTCCTTCTGGTTTGCCTGTTACAGCACCGGGGTTGGGGCACAGGAAGGTTCTACCCTCTGTGAATTTCATTCCAGGACAGCATTGAGGTTGCGTTACAGCATCTTTTTTTCTTTCCTTTCTATTTTTTTTTTTTGTTTTTTGCTTTTTGTTTTTAAGAGAGAGGGACAGTGAGAGAGAAAGAGAGATCAATGTTATTTAGTTTTTCATGTGGTTTTCGTTGCTCCAACACTTCATTGTGTATGTGGTGCGGGGTTCAAACTCGCATCCTTGCACATGCCAGGCAAGCGCCATAGCCACTAAGCCACCATGCTAGCCCCTTCTTTTTTCTCTTTTGTGACTGTGTTATAACCATGCACTGCAGTGGGATTCATGGTGACATGTTCAAACATGCATACAATAGAACAAAGCCATTTGGTTGGTTTCATTCCTAGAACCTCCCCTGCCCAAAATGTTTACTTTAAAGATGGCCTGAGACCTGGAAGACCAGGGCCTTATAGCCTGGAGGCTCTTTCCCTCCTGTCCCTCCCCAGCAGCCCTCCAGGGAGCAGCAGGGGTTGGTGGGGCTTCCCTGCGTGGCTGTGTCTGGCAAATGGCTGCCTGCTCTTCTCTTGCTCCCTCTGGCCACAGGGGCCTCGTGCTCAGGGGATTCCCCCCACAGGGGACTTGCTTCATTGGCAGCGGTGGGCAGCAGCTCCTCATGGGGGTTGTCTGGGCTGAGCGTGGCCGTGCCTGCTGCCGTGTGTCCTGCAGCAGCTCAGGGCTCTTGGGAGCAGTGTGGTGCAGTGGGCAGCACAGTCACCCTGCCCTGTGACCCCAGGCAGGTCCTTGGGCCTGCCTCACTTGTCTGACCCGGAAGAGGGTGCACAGGATGACATCAGGCTCTGAGGACCTATGAGCAGGTCCACTCCCTCCTCCTCCTCCCCTTCTTTCTGCTCTGACATTTACTGAGGATTTACTGTGCCAGGTGTGGGCAACAGATGGACAGGGGCTGGGCCACGGCTGCGTCTGAGAGGTCCACCTGGGGCTGGCCAGGCGGCTGGAGCGGGGAGATTGGCAGACTGGTTAGGGGCTGCGGAGCTCCCCTGGAGGAGGGAGCCCTGTGCAGCGGTGCACCCGGGTGCAGGGCACATTCCTGGGGAGCCTCTGGGTCATGTCTGAGGCCTGCGGCTGCCTGTCCCTGACAGTGGCATGGAGTCCTGATGACTGCTTGTCCCCTGTGTCATCCGGTGCTGGCAACGCCCACGATTCTAAGCCACCACGCAGTGCTCACTGGCCAGGCGGGCTCAGTGATCCTTGCACCTCTCAGAGGAGCACTAAGGTCACCAAGCCACAGCAAAAGCAGCAAGCAAGCATTTGTGCTCTCACTGTGGCAGGGCAAACGGGAGGCCAGGGAGAGGCCAGCTCCCAGAGCACATCAGCCCTGAGTCCCTGCAGAGGATGGCATGCAGTGCAGGGAGGAGGGTCAGAGCAGAAGGCTCCGGCAGGTGGAGGGTGGGGCGAGAGAAGGGCTGGGTGCTGGGCTGCAGAGCAGATCTGCAGAGGAGCCTGGTGGGCACTGGGGTCTGCCTCTGTGATGGCCGCTCACTCTGGGAAGTGGCAGGCCCTTGGCTGCAGAGGAGGGAAGCCCCTCTGGGAGGCTATTGCATGGTTGCCTGGGGTTTGAGGAGGAGCAGGCTCCTTGGGAAGGGAGCAGTGTGGCTCCTGGGGATGTCTGCCAGTGCGGGAGCAGCCTGCCCGGAGCCTTCCAGGACAGGCTGGCCTCCTGGGGTGGGGGATGCCAGCCCAGTGCCCCCTGGGGGTGTTCCTGTTGCTTTCAAAGTCCCCTCATCCTATCATGTTGTCCCTCCATCATTAGCAGCCCACGAATGGTCTCTGGTGGTGTCTGCATCCTTTGGCACATTGCAGTCTCTGACCCTCTGTGCCCCTCCACACCCTACCCTGACAGCCGTGACCCTTCCTGTCCTGCCCCAGGGGCCAGCCTCCATGGGAGCTCTGCTCCCCTTCACCCTGCACCCCCTTTCCAGTCTCTCTCCTCGCTGTCCATGGCCCCCACCAGGAACGGGGAGCGAGTCACACCAGGATGTCCTGGAGAGACCCCTGTGGGTCCCCAGGCTGGTGACTATAGGACGAGTGGAAATGTTCCCTCCTGACTCGGAAACCAGGAACAGAGCTTGTGCCAAGGGCAGGAGGGCAGCCACAGTGGGCAGGGGTCAGGTGGCCCTGTCAGCACTGGTACTGCCTGGAGGTGCCAGGAGGGGCCTGGCCAACACCAGCACTGCCTGGTGACCATGGCTTTCTGCTGGCAGGAGCACCCTTTTGCAGGCCATTGCAGGCCGGGACGTTCTCATCATCTGAATGCCGGGGCTGGGGTGGCTAAGTTTCCCATCCCAGCCCTGGTGGAAGTTGAGTAGTTGAAGTCCACTTACAGAGCCACCCTGGGATTTGCAGCAGCTCAAGGGGCCCCTTGCTGCATCCCAGGCTCCAGCTCAGTGCTGAGCAAGAGCAGCAGGCCACAGGCCAGCCTGGGAACAGCTCAGAACTCAGCCCCAGAGCGTGGGTTCCGCTGAGTGCATCAGGTTTCACCCAGGGAGTCAGAGAGCAGGTCAGGGCCATCCATGTGCCTTTCTGTGGCACAGAGCCTTGGGTTTTCCCAGGCTGTCACTGAGTCCCCATTTGTGCATCTGTGACTAGGGAATCAGGCGCATTAGAATCCGTCCTGGGGTCTGAGTGAGAGGTGCATTTGCGGGACATTTGGAGAGCTGCGTGAAAGTGGCCATCGCTGTGGTGCGGTGGGATCCATGCCTGTCCACCCACCAGGGAATTGACAGGGTCCCGCTGGGCATGGCGTGGACCCTGCCCTGGACTGCTGTGGGAAGATCGACTGCCCAAAGGCCAGGATCGGGGATTATGACAACTGCTCAAGGTGTTTGAAATTCAGAGCCGCGTGCCTGCTCCTGCCCTGGCCTCTTCCTTTTCTTTTACCGTGCTGGTTTTACCCGGGGACTCGCCTACTCTCAAGTACAAGGGCCCGTCTGGACCCTCTCTCCTTCTCTCGAGGCCAGTGAAGGTGCTGCCTGTGGTGGCCACGACACCACTCCTGACCCCAGCAGATTACTGCTCTCGTTTCTCCCGAGAAATGGCAGTGCCCTCCACCTGCCTCTTTGTCTTGCTGGGAAGTTCTGTGGTGGGATGGCAAAGCCAGTTGGGAGGGAGCCTCCAGGGAACTGTGGCTTCTGAGGTAGATTTCCAGGTCCCTTCCACAGTCTGTTTTAGGTCATTCCCAATAAAAGAAATCCTCCCAGGACCTGGCAAGGAAATGGTGTCCCTGCCTCAGAAGGCTGAGGTGTGGCTCAACGTAGAGTATGTGCCCAGCCTGCGTGAGGACCAGGGTTCCACCCCCATGCACACCAAAGAGCAGAGAACAGAGAAATCTCCCAGATGTCCCCTGTGGGCAGTGACCTGAGGGGCAGAAAGGACCCCTGGCCTTTCCCTTCCATCCCAGACTCTGGGAAACAAGAGAGGAAAGGACTGCAGATCCTCGACAATGGGGGACCTGTGGCTGGGTTTTGAGGATGAGTAGGAGATCGCCAGACGAGGGGACAGGGCTCTGCAATGTAGAGAACACAGGATGTCTGCTGGCTGGACTGGGAGGCCACCTGGGATGTAGCTGAGGGACAGGGCAGTGGCCTCCAGTGGTTGGAAGTTGTCGGAACTTGTTCTGGATGGACTGTTGCAGTGACGGTAGCTAGCACTTACCCATATGGTGACTGTCACGCTCCCGCTTGACAGATGAGGTGTGGGACGCTTAGCCGGACAGAGCAGGAACCAGGCACTGATTCTGTCCCCAAGACCTTTCGGGGGCCCACCACCTTGGGCGCTGCATGCTGATGGGCTGCTGGGGCAAGAGGAGAGTCCTGGCCGTCCCTCTTCTCGCCAGCATGGCTCCTGAGGAAATCAGGTCTGTGCCTTGTGGTGACATCAGCTTACTAGGAAAGCAGAGGCAGCTGTGCCCGACCCAGCAGGTTTCTTCTTAGTCTCCTCCTTCTCCTTGGGGTGAGCATCAGCCCCTTGGGCTATGGTGAGGGGTGAGCCGGCCAGGCTAGCAGGAGACAAGCCAGTGGGGTAGAGGAGGACACTGAGTGCTTGCAGCATGAGTAGGCACCATCTCCAAGAAAGTGAGTGGGCTTAAAGGTAGCGGACAGCTCACGACCAGCAGAGGGATGTAAGGGGTGGACGCAGCAACAGGTGGTGCATGAGTAAGTGACACCTGAGAAGACAAGTGGGTCTGAAGGCAGGAGAAGATGCCAGCCAAGTGCTCAGTGAACAGTAAATGAGCACAGGTGTGGAAGGGAGGGAGGGACGGGTGGATGGATGGATGGATGGATGGGTGAATAATGGATGGGTGGATGGAAGAATGGACAGAAAGTTGGATGGTAGAAGGATGGGTGGGTGGGTGGATGGAAGGATGGGGGATGGATGGATGGAAGATTGATGGATGAATGGATGAATGGATGGGTGGAAGGATGGTTGATGGATGGATGGATGGATAATGGATGGGTGGATGGAAGAATGGACAGAAAGTTAGATGGGATGGATGGATGGATGGGAAGATGGGAAGATGGATGGAAGGATGGGTGACTAGATGGATGGATGGACAGACAAGACAGTTGGATGGGGATGGATGGGTGGAAGGATTGGTGGATGGATGGATGGATGGGTGGGTGGAAGGATGGTTGATGGATGGATGGATAATGGATGGGTGGATGGAAGAATGGACAGAAAGATGGGATGGATGGATGGGAAGATGGGAAGATGGATGAGTGGAAGGATGGGTGGGTAGATGGATGGATGGACAGACAAGACAGTTGGATGGGGATGGATGGGTGGATGGATAGATGGATGTATGGACAGTTGGATGGGTGATGGATGGATTATGGATGGGTGGAAGGATGGATGGGTAGATGGATGGGTGAGTGGGTGGATGGATGGATGGATGAATGGATGGGTGGGTGGATGGATGGATAGATGGATGAGTAGATGGATGAATGGATGGATGGATGAATAAATGGATGAGTGAGTGGATGGATGAGTGGATGAGTGGGTAGGTGGATGGATGGATGGATGGATGAATGGGTGAGTGGATGGATGGATGAATGGATGGGTGAGTAGATGGATGGATGGATGAATAAATGGATGAGTGGGTGGATGGATGGATGATGGATGGATGTTTGGGTAGAAGGATAGGCAACATCTCTGGGAATCTGAGTAGTTGTGAAGAGAAAGAGCCTGGTGAGTGCACAAGGGATGGGTGTGTTAGCGAGTGTGGACTGGATGAAGTTGAGCACCACATTGCTGCCCACCATTCTCAGTTTGCTTTGCTTCTATGGCCAACACTAGGGGGCACTGTCTGGCCATGCTGGCAGCCCCTCAAGGAGCATCTGCACTGGAGGCCTCAGCTGCTCCCTCTGCCTGATGGGATCAGACTGGCATTGGGTGCTAGAGCTCTCCCTGGAAGGGGCTGTCTCCTAGGACCTGCTCCCTCAGGGTGCTGCTGCTGGGGGTGCTGGCTGCCGGGCTACAGCTCCCAATTAAACTGTTTCAGCGACAAAGACCCCGGGCAATCATGTGACTATAAATAACCTGGGCTAGCTGATGCTGCCCATGGAGCCTGTCACACCAGCAGGGCTGAGGGGGAGGAGAGGGGAGCCCTCATCCCCTGCTCCTCTGATGGCATCGCCCCAGAGGTCAGGCGCCTCTCCTGTCTGCAACCAGAGCAAGCATATGTCCCCAGAGAAGCCTGCCAAGGCCCAGGGACCTGAGGTTGCGTCAGAGATCCCTGTGTCGGGGAGCCTCAGGCTGCTGCCACGCATAGCAAAGATGGGACGAGGAGCTGATGTTTAGAGAGCACTTGCTGAGTCCTCACCCCAGGGCCATCCTCCAGGGTTATTGAAGGAACCCAGGGTAAGTCTTCAGTGCATTCCTGGAACCTGGCAGCGTCAGAGCAGCCGGTGGGGTCTTCCCTGGGTTATGTCCCCTGCTGCCAAATCCCACAATCATGGAAGCCTTCCTGGTGTGGTAGAGCCCTGGCTGGGTCCTTCACCCAGCCCAGGGAAGGAACCACCCCTCTGCCCAGTGCTTGACCAATGGAGAACACAGACCCACAACAGACACACACGCCCACACTCTCTCCCCAAAGCCACGGGTTGGAGCCTCATCCCCTAATGGTGCTGGGACCAGCTCTGGGAGGACATGATTAGGATTAGCCAGGACAAGGACAGTGGCCACCAGGAGACAGGGACAGCAGCCATAACAGAGTCCCAGAGGCCAGGGCTTCTGAAGAGCAGGCAGCCACTGTCTCCCCTTCTGGGACCAGAAGTGCAGGACTGATGTGTTGCAGGTTGGCTTCTCCTGAGGCCTCCGGTGGTGCCTTCTCCTGGTGCCCCCATGGGTCCTCTCTGTGTGTCCCCATCTCTTCATCTCATAAGGACCCCAGTGAGATGACTGAGAGCCACCTCAACAGCCTCGTTTTGCCTACACTACCTCCTGAAAGACCCTGTATCCAAATACAGTCGTGTCTAAGCCACGGGGTTAGGGCTTCAAATAGGATCTGGGGGACACGGACGTCACATCCTCTTTGATGGAGCCCTTATCAGACTCAGTCTGGCACCAGAGCATAAGGAAGGACACTACCTAGCTGGAGCCAGTAGCCTTACACCCTGAGCCAGGTGTCCCCAAACAAGGCACCCGGGTCCAAGAGAGCAGCAATTTGTCTGAGGGAAGGGGCAGTGAGGGGAGAGGGTCCTCCTCCCCTCTGGAGAAGCTCCACTTCTGGAGGAGGACACCGCAGGTTGTCCCCAGCCTCCATCCCTCCAGCTAAGGCTTCATCGCTAATGGGCCGGGTGTCCTCAAGAGACACAGCCTTGCCCCACACCAAGTCCCTGACAAACTAGCCAAGGAGGTCACATCCTTCCAGCGGCGGGAGGACCCAGAAAGCACAGCATGATACAAGGGACGCCCAGAAGCCCTGCCTGTGGGGATGACAGTCTCAACCCCGCCCACCTCATCCTTGCTGCCCAGAGCTGGGCCTTGGACCCTTCCCTGCTTGAGAGTGACACCAGTGACCCCATGGTCCTACATCCCCCAGCAGCCGCAGAGCCTTGTGGACTGATGGCCAGGCATGGACTCTTGGCCATGTGGGAGGCCGTGTGACAGTCGCGTTGCTGTGACCATTATGAGACCATGCGGGCAGCACTCGTGTCTGGGGCCCGCGCGTCAAAGGCCAAGGTGAGCTGCAGCGATGTCTGGCTTTCTGCCAGGCCATGGCTGGTGCCCGCCACGGCTCTGTTATAGGCCAGACCTCTCTGCCACTAGAACAAGTGCCAAGCCCACGGTGTCTGCTCGCGGCTCAGTACGGGTTTCAGGCTTTCATCCAGCCGTGGGTGTGAGCCAGCTCTTGCCACCAGCCCCACAGGACTATGTCATGGGGCAGGGAACCTGCATGGTGGCCTCTGTGCCCAGCACCTGCCACGGGGCATGGAGGGGGCTGAGCCCAGCCAGGAGCAAACGGCAGGCCTCCGACCTCACCCAGGGACGCGCTGAGGACCCCCAGCTGGAATAACTGGTATGGAAACCCTCAGGCTCTCCGGGCCTGTGGACCCAGCATGGTCACGGCCCCACCCGGTGGCCGACCCTGGCAGAGCTGCCCGGAGGCACAGAGAAGCCTCTGAACAGGTCTCCCCAAGGGGCTTGGGCCTCGGGGTGAGGGAGGGAGGTAGGGGCCTCCATGGAGGCAGGTGAGGCTCAGCCTTCAGCCAGTCTTAGCAGCCCCCTATGCAGTTGAGTGTTTCTGGGCAGATCCTGAGGGTGGCAGACTGTCCCAGTGCAGAGGGCACAAAGCTGCAGAAGCCTCCCAGAGCCCACAACTCTGATCACCATAACGGTTTTCAGGTCGGAGCTGCCAGTTCAGGTGAAACTGACGAGCAGATCGCTGGGGTGGACGTTATCTTCCCTGGATTTTTCCTTTCTAATTTCACATGGATGCAGAAGGGTGTGAATGTGGCCCTGGAAACTTTAGTGAGCACAGCCCCTCCTGCCAGCCAGCAGCAGGATCTGAGGTCATGTCATCAGGAGCATATGTCCAGGAGAAGGGAGGGAGGGGCGGGGACTGTGACGGGCCTGGGACACCTGTGGAAGACACACCAAGGCCTCCTCTGTCCTTAGCCCCCTCCTCTCCCGACAGGGCCCTGGAAGCCTGCCACCCTGGGGGTGGCCTTGGCCACGCCTGCCTTCCCACACTGACCCCTTGACGGAGCCCTAAGGCGGTGCAGGCCTCTTGCTGCGCACAGATGCGCTAAGGCCACCGCGGTCTGAGCCTGCTCGTCTCCAGGGTAACGCGGAATTCCCCCTGTGCTGCTCAGAATATCCTCCGCCACCCCCTACATGGGCCATGCTCTGTTCTTGGCAGAATTCTGTCCCTCCCCCTGGGCCCAGGGGGAGACGGTGGCAGGAAGCTGACCCAAACCTTCCCGGCCCAGGCAGCCACTGGGAAGGGCCTGGGACTTGGCAGAGCTGGACACATCTTGGCCTCCAGTCACAGGCCACTGTCCCTATGTCCAGGCCAGGGCGTGTCTGCTAGGCGGAGGGTTGTCCATGTCCCCCCAGCCCACTGCGCAGCCCTCTCCCACCAGATCTTAACGAGGCACAGGGGAAGGAGTCCACTGCACCGGGCTTCTGGACTGCCCACCTGGCTGGTGAGGCCCACTGTGATCTTGTCAGGCCCGGCAGAGTGGGCACCACCAGGCTTGGGCACTTGTGCTGGGCGAGGACAGCAGGCCACGCCCCCCAAGGCTGGGTGCGCCTTGACCATCTCCCGCATCTCTCTGACTTCTCTGGCTGTTCAGTACCTGCTCCCTGCACTGAACCAAAGCCTCCCTTAGCAAACACTGACCTGGTGCCCGGGAGGGACCTGATCTCCTGTTGGGACTGTTCCTCCTCTACTCCCAGCCCTCTCACTGTAGGTCCCTTGGTCCCCTCCCTGCACTTGTTCCCTGAGCACTTCAGCGTAGGGACACAGCCCTGCCCAGATGAGGCAGAGCTGGCCATGACAGGCACCTGGGTTTGAGCACCAGAGGGGGCATCCTTCCAGCCTCGAGGGCCTCCTGCTTCTCTGCCCACCTCCTCCTGTGCCTGCTCCAACACCCTCGTGGGAGCCGAGCCACCCTCTTTGCCCCAGAGCATGCTCCTCCCACACCCCCTTCTAGCAGGGTTCCACGTGCCCAAATCATACGTCCACCCTCATCTGCACGCCCATCTCCTGGGCCAGAGTGCCACGCTGGAGACCTCAGCTTGCAGCTTCAGGGCTCCATCTCAGCCACCCAGCGCTGCCATCAAGGCGCAGAGGCAGATGACACACCAAGGCTGTGTTGACCAAAGCAGGCAGCCCCCTCGCTTGGTGTCCCTGGGCTCTGCGTGGCTCCTCTGTGCCCCATCCAGAAAGTGATGATGGAGCCTGTCAAAGTTTGCTGCCCCATCTCGAAAATGACATCACTCTCCTGGCCTGGACTGGGCAGGACTGGGGTGAACATAGACTCAGCTGACACGATCACAGAGGATGCACATCATCACTGTCACTAGCACCAGCCCCATTCTGCACCTGGGCGTGAAGATACCCAGCTTCTTCACACCACTGGCTCTCTGCTTGTGCTGTGTCTCCATCCTGCCTGTGCATCTGACAAACTCCTACTCACCCTGCAAGACCCGGAGGTGATGGCCCCTCCTCTGTGCCCTTCCAGCGGAGCCCTCCCTCCTCCCGCTGCTCCTGGAGTGCTTGATATCTCCCTGCTGCTGACGGTCCCACCAGTTGTCATGATCTGCTCAGCTCTGTCTCCCGCCAGCCTCTGCCCTCCTCGGGGCTTAGTCACGTCTCCGTCAGCAAGGCTGATGTGCATAAGACACTGGGAACTCATTCACAACAGCAATCTGTGAGCCTGGGCTGTGTGTGACAGATGCTGTTCAGGGCGCTGTCCCTGCAGACAGGGAAATGACCCATGCTGGGGGACATGAGGCCACCAGGGATGGTGTTGAGGAAGGAGGTGTGGAGGAGTGACAGCCAGGGCCCTGGGATCTAGGGTTTTCTGAGCCAGCGAGTAGGAGATGGAGGACTCAAGGAGTAGCTTTCCAGTCGAGGGCACCACAAATACTGGGATAGGAAGAGTTGTGAAGTAAGCAGGTGGCGTGCACGCACTTCCTCCCCTCCCTCTTGGTCATCATGGACTTACTTCCTCCCCACCCTCCTGGTCATCATGGACTCACTTCCTCCCCATCCTCCTGGTCATCATGGACGTATTTCCTCCTTGCCTTCCTGGTCATCGTGGACTCACTTCCTCCCCACCCTCCTGGTCATCATGGATTCACTTCCTCCCCGCCCTCCTGGTCATCATGGACTTACTTCCTTCCCTCCCTCCTGGTCATCATGGACTTACTTACTTCCTCCCCTCCCTCCTGGTCATCATGGACTCACTTCCTCCCCTCCCTCCTGGTCATCATGGACGCACTTCCTCCCTGCCCTCTGGTCATCATGGATGCACTTCCTCCTTGCCTTCCTGGTCATCCTGTGCAGCAGGAATCCTGGCCACTGACACCTACCAGAGGCGGGCACAATCACAGGAGAGGAAACTGAGGCAGGCAGCGGCTAAGCAGCTTCCCACAGTCTCAAAGCCATGGGTGGAGCAGGATTGGAGCCTAGGCCCTCTGGCACTGGCCCCAGCTGCTTTCCTGGTGTTTGATGAGATCACATGGAGATGTCATTCAGATACCATCCTTTAGATGTGCACAGATGGGTGGCATTTAGTGCCTTCACAGCTGTGCCACCATCTAGTTCCAGAGCCTTCTGTCACCCCAAGAGGAAAGGCTGTGCCCACTAGGGGTCCGTCCCCTGCCCCAGGCACCTCTTGCCTGCTTCTCCTGGACCTGGGAGGTACCCATCTCCCACTTGGAGGGCATTTTCCAGAGCCCCTTGCGGATTCTTGGGCTGCCTGCCTGCGGGCTCAGGGCCACACATGGGGTGCACTAATGACAGGAGTGCAGAACCTGCGCTTGGCTTTTCTTCAGAGGAGCCCGCATGGGGCAGTGAAGCAGCCGCGCCTGGGGGCTCTGGGCCTAAGGACCAGCTGAGCCTGGGGGAGCCGCAAGCTCCTTCCTGCCTCTCTTGTTTCCAGACCCTATGCACTGGGCAGACATTGTCGCCCCTGTTCCCCAGTGGGACGAGGACCTTTCCACTGCCGACTGGAGCTGTGGCTTGCATCGTGGTTCCTTGGTGGCCTGGCGTGGGCCACACACTAAGAACACTTCTGAGTCAGTGCTGAGCAGCCAGGCACCAGCTCACTGGCTGAAGGGGCCACCTGCCACCTCAGGGACTGTATGTGTGCCTTCCCATGCCCCTGGCTGCCTCTTCCTGCAAGCCCCTCAGTGGACCCTGCCAGGTCCTGTCTGCCTCATGGGACTCTGACATCCTCTGTGATCAGCATTTGCTGGGTTCCAGACAGGCGGCACCCTTCCCTGCATGGGTTCCAGGGCTGCCCTCCCTGAGTCTGCTGGGTCCCTGGCTCCGTCTCTGGTGATGGGAAACAGGCCCCACGCTGGAGCTACGTGTTCATTGAGTCTCCCGTGGAAAGCATGTGCGGCACAGAACTGTAAACACGAGAATTGCCGTTGGGGGGCCCTGGAAATTATTTCTGAAAAATATCAGCTAGCAAAGCCACTAGCAAACTTCTGCTGTCTGTCCCCACGTGAGAATCACGTGCTGCTCAGTTTCCTTCCATGGGTGTGAATGTTCACTCAGAGCCCCCAGCCCCGAAGAGTGGCATCTACAGGGATTTTCATTGCTGTGGCCCACTAGGACCACCTGTAGTGTGCAGTATTCCTGGGGCCTGGGGAGGGTGTCCCATGTAGGATGCAGGGTGGAGGGGGCGTGGCAGGATCCCATTTACAAACAGGAACACAGCTTTTCCAGAGGAGCCTCATGGCTTAGGTCATCAACCACAAAGCTGCAGGACCAGGGCTCCGCCCCCACCTTGGACACCAGTTCCTGGGGCTGCTGTCCTCCAACATGTGCTTCGAGTCACAAGCCATGTTAGCCCCACCTTGGAAATGTCATGGGGTGGTGGACACCTGGTGCCCCAGGAGCTCTGCCGTGTCTAGGAAGATGGGGAGGACAGCAGCTCCTTAGGAAGTGTCGGCCCACCCCCACCTCCTCTCCACACTGTCCTTTTAATGTCCATATTGCCCTACCCAGTGCCTGGCACTCTAAATTCACGGTACGTTTTTACACCATTGCTTGTGCAGATGCTAACCTGTGGCTACCGTATCGAATGATGATGCACCAGCAAGTGGTGGCTGTGTAACAAATGACCCCACAATATAGCAACTTAACTATCATTTATCTCAGTTCTGCCTGTCCATTTAGCCAGGGCCCCACGGGCGTGGCTTCTGTCCCCAGCTGGCTCCTGCTGAGTGTGCAATGGCAACTGGTGAACCCCTGGCACCTGAGTCCCGTCACTCAGCAAGTCTTCTGGACAGAGACTGTGAGCCTCCCCACAGAGGCAGGTGTGGCCTAGGGAGCCTCAGTGGCCTCTTGGAGGCAGTTCCGCTGAGTCCGGGGAGGTGGCGGTGAGAACGGGGCTGCGTTGTTCTTGCGAGGGACTGCTGCGCTGACTGCCACAGTCCCTAGCTCTTTCTCCCTCGCATGCTCCTGCACGGCTGTGCAGAAGCCAGCTGGGCTTCCCCGAAGACAGACCACCATAGCTGAGGCCCACGAGGCTAGCTAGGAGAGGCTCGTCACCAGCCTCTCAGGGTGGTGTCCACGTCTGCAGGTGGCCTTCTGCAGGCGCATATTCAACCAACTGCGGGTCAGAGATACTTCTTTTAAAAGTCACACGCTGCTGAATGTGTACAGACACTTTTCTTCCCGTCTTTCTCCCTAAGCGACGCGCTGTAACCACTGAACGGGGGGCAGTAGCACTGCACTGGCTCCTGCCAATCCTCCAGGCATGGATTAAAGTGCCCAGAAAGGACATGTGGCTTCTGTGGAAATTCGACTCCATCTTGCGTGAGGACTTCACTGCCCACTGATTTTTGTGTCCTCTGGGGTCCTGGGATCCATCCCCTGTGGATACAGAGAGATGACTTTACCTCTGTAAAGGTGTCCTCTCCACATTCTCTTGGGACAGCAGGCTCTGGGGGCTGAGGTTAGTGTGGACGGTGCCTGCTGTCCAAGTGAATCAGTCTGTAATGAGCCCCCAGGGGCATCAGGCCCTTCTGTGACCTCCCCAGCCAGCTGGAGGGGTGGCCCTGGGTGCTACGGGCTGGGAAGCCCTGGGCTTCTCGTGGATCCCTGTCCAGGTCTCCAAGGAAATTCCTCCCCGCCATGCTCAGCTTTGAATCATTGCAAAATGATTCATTTTCAATGTGACACAGGACCAGCTGCGGATAAGTCAAGCATTGTGGCTTTTGGGGTGTTGGCACCTCTGTGCGCAGTGTAGGGCTTGCCCAGCCCTCGCGGGGCAGAAGTCTCTGCCTTCGCAGGCTCTGTGGCCCTTCTCTTGCCTGTGCTTTTTAGGCTGCCAAGTCTTACAGTGCCCTGGCTGAACAGCTTCTCCCAGAGAATGGAACTTTGAACGGCCCTTTCTCAGAGATGCGGCAACAGCTTCCCGTTCTCTGACCTAGGAAAGGTCAGCAGATGTTGGTGTCCTTCCTTTTGGACTAAAATGTTGGCGTGTGCTTGCTGGTGTGATCTTGCATACCTTCGAGAACCTCTCTTAACTCTCCATCTCGAACGTCTGCTCTGCCTGGGGGTGTGGCGAATCACCCCATCAGCCCCCAGTGTTTGCCACCTAATCTTCCATTAGACGTCTTCACCCCCAAACACGGGGCAGAGAGCACCCCCAAAAGCAGAGCTAGCGTGTGTCCTGCCTCCGAGCTGATGTTTGGACATCTAGCTGCCCAGGCCATAGGCATGGACAGGGCTCTGTGTAGCATGTGGTTGGTGGCAGTCATCTGGTCACCCTGGCTCCTCAGCCTCTCAGCCCAGAAGTTCTGGACCTTACTCATCATCCAAATTGAATGCTGTCAGCTTCTTCCTGAAGGCTTGTGGTGTGAGATCAAGGGAGATGACAACCCAGGGAAGGTCCCAAAGGCTGGCCAGGGCACGGATTCTTCTTCAGGCCACCGTTCTAGGAAAGTGTGCACAAGCGCACGCTGCACCTGCCATGAGGTTCCTTCTTGGCTGGCGTGAGCTGACCCAGGGCCTGCAGGGCTGCCCGTGGAGCCAGGGTGGGATGTGTTTGGAGTTGGTTCTCTCTGTTCACTGCTCGGGCACCGGGGTGAATGACAGGAGAATGTCTCCTGTGTCCCGCCTGCTCAGAACAGTTTTCAGGAGGACGCTGGCCCTCATAGCTGCTGGGCTGGCCAGCGAGGGCTCCCTGCTGTGTCTGTTCCTTCTAATTGCTTCTCCCACGTTGCCTCCCGCACCCCCTCCTCCGGCACTCGGTCTCTGTGTGATGCCTGCATAGCACTCCAACGGGGGGGGGGGGGCGGGGGGAGCCTACCTGGCTCTGGGGCCACACGGTGTGGACCTCGTCAGTCACTACGGCAGCTTAACGGTGCCTCTGGAACTCGCTGGCTTGGACACATGCTTCTCGCTCACGGAGTCTGGTTGGGGTGGGGCAGGGTTTTGCGTAGTCTCCTGCAACATGTTGCCACCTCCAGGGCAGGCTTCATTCTCCTCCAAGGCTGGCTGGGGAAGGGCCCACCGCCAGGTTCCCAGGTAGTCAGCAGAATTCAGTCCCTGAGTTCAGAGGACGTGGGCCTCGGTGTCTTGCCACCTGAAGGCTGCCCACCTGTCTCTTGCCAGGGGACTCCAGAGGGCTACTGACTCCAGAGGGCTGTCAGGAGGGACCAACTCTAGGGAGAAAGTCTCTACTTCCTGCAGCACTGTAGAGGAGAGGAGAGAAGAAAGGAAAGGAGAGGAGAGGAGTGGCCACTGTGAGGACACCTGCCGGCTTCCAGGCAGTGCCAAGGCCTGAACTGGGCTATAGAGGAGTGAGCATGGGGCTCCTCGGCCTCTGCAAAGACGGACACCTGGAGTCTTAGGTTCTCCCAAGGGAAGAATTCCAATTCCCCCGGCTCTCTGTCCCTCCTGACCAAGTGTGCACATGTGTGCATATGTGTAGGTGTTTCTGTGCATGCATGCATGTGTGCATGTACAAGAGTTGTACATATGAGTGAGTGAACATGTGTATGTCTGCACGTGTGTACATGTGTGCATAGAAATGCATGTGCAAGTCACGTGTGTGTATGCATGTGCACAGGGTTGCATGAGTGTGTGTGCATTTGTGCATGAGTGTGTCCGTTTGTGCATACATGTGTGACCATGTGTGTGCGTATGTGCTTGAGTGTGTCCATCTGTGTGTGCATGTGTGCATATGTGTGTGCATATGTGCTTGAGTGTGTCCATCTGTGTGTGTGCATATGTGTGTGTGCATATGTGCATGAGTGTGTCCATCTGTGTGTGCATGTGTGTGACCATGTGTGTATGTGTGTGACCATGTGTGTACATGTGTGGTTGAGTGTGTTCATCTGTGTGTGCATACTTGTGTGACCATGTGTGTGCATATGTGCTTGAGTGTGTCCATCTGTGTGTATGTGCATATGTGTGTGCATATGTGCATGAGTGTGTCCATCTGTGTGTGCATGTGTGCATGTGTGTGACCATGTGTGTATGTGTGTGGCCATGTGTGTACATGTGTGCTTGAGTATGTCCACCTGTGTTGCATGTGTACATGTTTGTGACCACGTGTGTGTGCATGAATGTACAAGTGTGCACCCATATGTGTCCATGCGTATGTACACGAGTGTGCTGTGTGTGTACATAGGTGTGCAAGTGTGTGTGCATGCATTAGTGAGTGTGTGATTGACTGTGTGTGTGTGTGTACATGAGTGTCCACACACATGCCTCAAGGACACTTGTCATCGGCCCTAGCTATGTCTATGCATCTGGAGTCAGGTGTTGAGTGGGGGATGTGGGCTCCCTCGTCTTCTCCAGCACCCCCAGCCCAGTGCTTTGGCGCCTGATCGTGGGCCTGACAGCTGGCCTGAGTTCAGCTGCCCTGTTCCCTCTGCCAGTCCCCCAGCAAAGCCAGCCAGGTGCCTTCCGCTTGCCCAGGTAGGCTGCCCTCATGACCCCAGGGGCTGCTCTTCCTCATCCCTGCTTCTCCACAGCTGGAGGTGTCTAGGGCCAAGGGTCTCAGCATTCCTGAGGGCGTTATGTAGCCAGTGGCATGGGAAAGGACTCAGCCCAGCTGGCTGTGACACATCGGGTGGCCTTTGGTTCTCGTGCTTGTGTGGCACACTTGTAGCCACCCTGTAGCCACAGCCCCCGTGCCAGCAAAGGCAGTGTCACAGTGCAGCTTGTGCAGGCTGCTAGTGCACCTGGTTGGTGGGACAGATGTCCGCGAGGGCCTCAGGGACATGCCCCCAGCCCCTGGAGCTGGGCCAAGTGCACTCACCTCCAGCTGGTGCTGACAGGATGTCACCTGCCCACTTATTCCTGGTGGGGAAACCGAATCTCAGAGAGGTTGAGAAATTTGCCCAGCGTCACAAATCAGGAAGGGACCACTTCAGAGCTTGGGGTCCAGCCCGGCTTGGGGGTCTAAGGACGTTGAGGAATGGGGATACTCCTCACTGTGGGTAGCCAGGAGCTCCCTGCCCACCGGTGGACAGGGGCATGAAACTTTAAGGTGTGTACCAAGGCCACAGGGCCCTCTCGTGCCTGCCTTGGCAGGCACCGGAGAAGCTTGCACGGGGCTCCCGTGGAAACCCTTGCTATTTTTACTCCTGCTCTGCAGCTTCTGCCTCCCACTGGAATCTCCATGAGCAGCTGCAGCGGCCCCCTGCAGGCCTCGCGTGCCAGGCAGGGCTGCTTGATGACCTTCAAGTCGCCCATAGGTCTTGTCCAACCGCAGAGAGAAGGAAGGGGCTGTGGAGAGCCAGGAAGCCGGTAGGACGGAGGGGGTGCCCTAGTGAGCTGTAGGCGGACGGGATCGGCATGGCTCAAGAGCTGCCAGGCCCCCATTAAAGAGCATGCTTCATTTTCTAGGAGTGAAAGCCCCCTCCATCCTCACACCCAACAGCCAGCTCCATGCATGCACACGGATCCTCAGTGCCCTTTGTCCCTGTTAGAGCAGAAGAGAACAGGCACAGAGCCAGGTCAGCAGACCCAGGTTCTAGTCCTGGGTCCACCCTTAGCTTGCTCTGTGACTTTGGGCCAGTTGCTAAACTTCTCTGGGCACAGTTTACTCATCTATGAACCTCTACTGAGCATCAGGTCCCATGTGACTGGGCTAACAGGAAGCAAGGATAACTCATACCATGAACTCCAAGTGGTTCCTGCGCAGCCTTGGGTGAGGCAAGCGGGGACAGGGGGAAGCTTTGTGTGCACTCTTGTGTGGCCCTGAAGATAGGAATAATAGCAAAGCTGATCTTCCTCAGGCACCTGCCAAGCACCAAATCCCACTCTTCAACTCATTCTGCTCTCATAAGAACAGCCCCATTTGACAGTTGGGAGCATGCCCAAGTCATGCTAAGCTGTGACCCTAGCTGTCCCTTCCCACCCAGTCTCAGGTGCAGAAGAGCATGCATGGAGCCTCAGCAACCCTCCAATCCACACTCCAACCTGCGGGAAGCCTAGGCTCAGCCGGGTGAGGGCTCTTGTCTGAGGCCACGTGGGAGCTCTTGGCTGCCTCTGAAACAAAGCCAAAGGGAAGGAGAGCAGCTGCCCTCCGCTCTTGAGGGCAGGGGCAGCAGAGTGCGGGGCTGGACCCCAGCCGCAGACCACCCTGCCTCTGGTCCCTCCTGCCACGTCGCAGCTCTCCGGATCCTGCAAACTGAACCCATGTTGGGGCTGAATCTGCCCCAGAATCCTGCGTGCTGTGGAGGTGCCCAGCCCCTCTGGGGAGGCCCTGCCCCGCGGCTGCACCATGTGTGCCTCTGGCCAGGACCCACTTGGCTGAGACACCATGCCCGCCCTGTGCTGCCGATTCCGTGGGCCAGCATGGACTGCGCTGCCTGGGTATCCGCTTCACAGAAAGCAAAAATCTGCCGAGCAGCAGAAAATGCCGAGCGTCACACAATGAGAAGGCAATTACTCGGGACAAGGACAACAGCAGCCTCTAAGTGATGCCTCTGCCCTCTGCTAATAGCAGGGTTGAATCATTCTCCTCTCCTGCTAATGGCGTGCGTAATCGCACTGCTTTTCCAAGCGTCCTTCACCCGCACTTATTTAGACTAGTGACTGATGCGTTGCCATGGAGACCAGCACTAGGGAGGAAAAGCCCCTGGCACAGGGGAAGTGGAAGGGTGCGGGTGCCCATCTGAGGCTCACAACTTGTGTCAAAGCACGGAGTGTTCCGCCGACCCCGATTCCCGGTCTCCACAAGTCGAGTTTGCGAACCCCGTGGATTACACTCCGCCGAGGCGTCTCTCTTCTTCCTCCGTTTATTCTTTCTCCTTTTGTCCTTCACTTCTGACCCTGGAAGGCTGCAAGGCTTTTTTTTCTTTTTTCTTTTTTCCCTGTTGGATTAACAGGCGGTAGTAAATGAGGCCAGCCCCGGGGACGTGGTCTCCGCATGGACCCGGAGAAGCAGCGGGACCAGTCTGAGTGAGATGGTCACACCCAGGTTAGGAAGGATGGCCGAGAACTCGCGATTCAAGAAGAAAGTTCATTTTGGAGGTATGGTGCCACCTCCCCAGACTGTGCAGGGTCCGTGTGATTATGGGGCTTTGTTCTTTGCCTGAGCGGCAGGGACGCAGCGTCCGGAACTCGGGCAGTGCTGCCGGCACCTGCTCCGGGGGGCGGCGTGCTGTGCCTTGGAGTCCCTGTGTTTCTGATTGCTGAGTTCCTCCGGGCTATTGTTCCTGTAATGGCTTTCTCCTGCTTCTGATTAGAGGAAAGTAAAGGCAACTGACAGCTCACCGGGAGGAGAGTCCCAGGGGTCCTGTTGGCACCCCGGGAGTGCCTCTGAGCGCTGGTGGGCTTGTAAGGCAGTGCGAGCCTCCATCCCTAGCGAGTGCCGTGGTTACCCTGGGAGGGGTCGGCGCCTGGCGAGTAGTGAGGGTTCAGAATCGGGCGGCGCTCAGAATCGGGCGCGGTCTCTCTTCTTGAAGACCCCGTGCGAAATCCCCACGAAGGCGGAGCAGGGCAGCGACCCCCTGACCCCTGCCGCTGTCTTCACAGAAAGTGCGGCCAGTGTGCGTGCCGTAGTTGTTTCAGTTGCGTGGATGGGGGATTCAGTGGGTGGCACAGGAGCCACAGTGCCTTTCGGACCACACTGCCTTCGTGCCCTTCTGGGACTCCAGCTGCTCCATTTTGCCCACAAAAGCACCCAGGAGCAGGCAGCTGGCTTGCACAGTTCCAGTGGTGAAGCTCGGGGACTGAGCCAGGCAGATACACTGCTTTGACGGGGCCTCTCTCCCAGGTGTCCCTCTGCAGGGAGTGCTGTGGACACTGGTAACCCCGGCCCCAATCCCACCAGCCAGCCTCAACCCTTGGCAGCCCTGGGCTCCATCAGTCACTTGTAGAATTTTGGGGAGCCAGACCTCTGGGCAGATGTTAGGGTTGCTGGGAATAAGGGTCCAAGGGTCTGGCCCTGCTTGTTAAGGTCATTGCCAGGCGGAACCGTGTCCTCTTTTACTGCCAGTGTGACCTGCCTGCCCTTCCCCAGTAACCCACCCTGGTTACTGGGAGCAAGCCCACTTATGCCTCTGGTCCTGAAATCCAGGTGCGTGGAGGTCTCAATGCTGGTGTCCCAGGCTACAGTCCTGGCTCCCACCGGAGGGCTGGGCGGCTTCCTGGAGCTCAACAGGTCTTTTCTCTCCGTGTCCTAGTTCCCAAGCCTCTGCTGCCAACGTCCTTAAAAAAGATTAAAAAGCTAAACGGAGTCCTCCCGCCCCCACCCACTCCCAGATTTAAATTCATACTGTGCACCTCACACCTGTGTATCCCTGGACACTGTGCTTGGCCCCAGCACCTTCTGGGCTGCTGATGCCCGGGTGGAGGGGATAGAGGATACTTGCTGCCCCCCTCCCACCAGTGATTGCTGGTGATTGTCGGTTTCAGTCAATGCATTTTAAGTGGCTGGGGGGAAGAGGCCTGTAGGAGGTAGGGACACAACAGGGGGGTGTTTTAGGCTGGGTCTCAGGAGGGGTGGCCTTGGGTGGAGCCCTGTGCAGGGAGGTGGGCTGGGGTCGGCACAGACGGAGGGCCCTGTGCTCTTCTGGGCCCCAGGGGGGGGAAAGACCCATGCAGACCCTATGGGAATGCCCCTGCTCTCCCGTGACCACTCTAGCCCTGGGCTGCGGGGTCCGGAGGTGCCTGAGGTTCCCCATCACCACGTGTGCAGAGAGAAGTGTCCTGGACTGGGAAGCTGCCTGGCGGGGACACTCCCAACCAGCTCATCAGCCGCATGCAAATCAGGCACCGATTCATCCATTGACTGCTATTTCCGTTTAAACTGCGGGTTTGGCACGGTGGATGGGTAAGCGGCTTCCACCAAGCCTCCTGGGCCGATTTTTTTATAACATTCTAATTACTACAGTGTAAGAAACCAACTCACTGGCAGCCAACAGCGTTATTCATTTGTCCAACCAACTGGGAAGGGTGGTCACGGGAAAGGCAGCGTGCTGGCCCTCCTCCATCGGTGTCCCCAGCTCTGTGCGGTCACGGAGTAGCAGGAAGGTGCAGCAGGACTGCAGGAGGCCTTGTCCTGAGCATGGGCCCTGCTGGAGGCATTGACCTTGGACTGAGGGAGCACCCTTAGGCCCCTCCCCAGAGGCCGTGGTCCCAGGCTGCCCCTCATCCCTGGGACTCTCAGTGGAGACACTGTGGAAAGTCTTCTCTACAGGGAGCAATGTGCAAACCTGGCCAGATGCAGCAAAATGACCGCTGGCCTGGGTTTGGTCCCAGGTCTGATGCTCGTGAGCCGGGTGACCTTGGTGATGACCGAGTCTCTCATCTCCAGGAGTCTCCGTGTGAGTTTGGCAGAGCCACAGAGGAAGAAAGCTGATCAACCCCAGTCCCATTCCTCAGTGAGCAAGTGACATGGGAATGTCACTGCTGTGCCTTTCCATGCCTCCGTTCCCCCATCAAGTGGTCATTATGAGGACAGTGCCCGTCTCATGGGGCTGTTGGTGGCTAAATGGGTAAGGTGTAACTTTAAGGTCAGGTTGTGCTTGGCAACAGAAAATGGAACTCCATGTGTGTCCCACCCAGCAGGTAGTCAAGGGGCCAGTGACGCGGGCAGGGCAGGACTCCAGCTCTCTCTGTCCTTCCCTGTCCTCAGCCTGGGATGGCAACGTGGCCACTGAGCCCCTTCCACACTCTGCACAGGGAAGGGGGAGGTGTAGCAGCTCCTGGGAGGCATGGCGCAGGGAGGGACTCCTGCTCCCCTCTGCTGGCAGGGACCAGGGCACAGCTCCTGGAGGCTGGAAGGCTGGTGCTCATGGGCTCCAGGTCACAGGTAGGGAGTGGAGCTGGTGGTGGGAAGTGGCTGCCTCATGGGTTAGGCAGGACAGAGCCACTGCCGGTGTCCAGGAAGTGCAGGACAGGGTGGGCCTGACCCCAGAGCAGGCCCACAGGGATCCAGGGTCCTCACCCTGCCCAGAGGATGCCACCAGGGTCCTCCTTTGGGTTGGGGGGCATGAAAGGAGCTGATGTGTCAGGACAGCTGGCAATGGATGGAGCATGTGGACAGATCAGGACGACGATGGTGATGGTCACCCCTCACTGTCTCACCCCAAGCACCGGAGGTCACCCCTCCCTGGCCCCTGGGCTGGACTTCAGGAGCAAGCAGTGCACGTTTTGCTATTGAAACAAAGAAAGGGGGTCGTTTTGGAGGCTGTGGGTCCAAACGGCACAGCGTGGCACAGCTCTGGCCCCTGGCAGTATCCTTGGGGCAATGGCAGTGTGGCAGGAGCAGGGTAGGAGGGACAGTCACCATTGGTCACATTGTCAGACAGGAAGCCAGGAAGTGACTCTGCCAGCTCCCTCTTGGGCCAACTCGCTCTCGTGAGACCCGAATGGCTCTGATTGCCACCTTGACCCCCTGAGGGCACGCCAATGGCCAGGCCTTCCCTGTCATGTCCTCAAGTCCCACCACACAGGACCAAGCCACGTGGACCCTGGGGGACCCCCACACTGTAACAGGGAGGGGACCTCTCCTCCCTGTGTCCTCCGGCCTCATGGCCACCATTCCCTGAACCCCAGTCGGGTCTGGCCGTGGCCCTGGATCAGTGCAGCCCGGGTTCCCTGGTGCCTGCACCAGCCTTCCATGCCCCTGTCCCTGCAGCCAGTGCTACGTGGGACCAGCCATTGGCTCCAAAATCCTGTTGGCAGGGAATGCAGCTGTACCAGGCAGAACACACTTCCTAAAGTGCAAGCCACCCGAGCGCCGTCCTGTCCCGGAGGCCAGAGAGCAAGGGTGCCCCTGTCTTCAGTGCAGCCGCAGTTCCTGGGGCACCAAGGGAGATGCATGCTGGGTGTGGCCAGCCCTGTGGCGTGGCCTCTATTGGTCGGGGACAGGGAGCTGCCCAGTAGGCTGCTCTTCCTTTCCGCCTGGGTTTGGGAGTCTGCAGTCCTGTAGGAGCCGGAGTGCTTGCGACACATCGGCCCTTCCAGGGGCTGGTGCCCCCTCCCCACAGGCACCCATGCCCAGGGCAGGGAATTTGAGTGCATGGGCTCTTACCCAGAGGTGGGCACATGAGGCTGGTTCCCAGCCCTGGGCAAGGAGGGGCAAGAGCAGGATGTGTGGCCCCAGGAGAGGCAGCCGTGCCCTAGGAGCCAGGTGAACAGAATCCAAGGCTGCACCACCGTGGGTCCACACTCCACCCACAGGAAGCTTCACTGCTGGAGACAGCATCATGGGGCGTGCAAGGCACTGACCCCTCCAGGCCAGGGCAGTCACGGGAGCTGAGTTCCCTGCCTGAAAGAGCCATCCTGCAGGCGTTGCTGGCTCAAGGAGGGGACGGAGTCTCAGAGCCCAGCCCTCACCTGAGGTCTCGGCACGGGGGCAGAGTTTGAAGGGAGCTTGGACACGGCCTCCTGGAACCAGGTGGGAAGTCTGCTCACAGGTCAGGCTCGCCCCGCCCTCCCATCCTGCACAGATGGTCCCTGCAGCTGTGGCAACAGAGCAATGGCCCAAGGATGTTCACACCCCAATCCCAGGAGCTGTGAATGCACCTCCCTACTTGGCCAAGGGGGAGTAAGTTGCAGATGAGGAGGAGATCCTGGCCCCCAGGTCAGATGGGCTCAGAGGAGCCCCAAGGTTGAGAGCGGCAGAGGGAGGCAGCGTGGAGTCATGGTACCAGCTGTAGGTTGGGGAAGCGGCCTGTATCCCTCGCGTCCTCCAAGAGTCCAGTGGGAGGAAGCGAGTTCCCTGCTGGAGCCTGCAGAAAGGGGAGCAGCCTGCACACCCCTCGGTTCAGCACAGGAAGACCTAAGCTGGACTTGTGGCCAGCAGAAGTGTAGGGCCAGGTGTGCTTCAGGCCCCGGGTCCGCAGGGACTCCTGCCACACCAGGCCCCTACCCTTCGTCACTAGGCCGGTGCCCTAGGGATGTCACTGCATTTTGTGCCCAGGGTCCATTTCTCCCTTCTCTTCCAGGTGGATGCTGGGCCCTGGAAGGTGCTCGGTATACAGCCTGGTGACCCAGGCTGACCGGCCAGCCTGCCACGTGTTTGTCACACCAGAGTTCTGTGTTCCTGGGTTGAGTGATCATGGAGCTGAGGCCCCGAGCTTCCATGGGTCCTATGTCCTGGGGGTGCCAGCTCCTAGCTCAGAGCTCCCCCATCCCTGCCCTCCAGGCACCAGGCTCCCTGCATGCTACAGCTCAACCCTGCAGGCCTGCAAGAGGGCTGGGGACCTCAGCCAGCTCCACGCAGGGCCACTGGTATCTCCAGGCAATCCATCTGCATAGGTCTCTGCCCTGCAGGAAGCCCTCAGCACCTTTTATCTTTCATCCCATGGGTAGTCTCACCCCTCCCCACCCTGTGTGATTCTGGTCCCGCCTTTAACACACCAGCCTCAGGGGCTTTGAAGGTCACAGGGCTTGCAGGAGCCTGGTGGAAAGAGGAGGAGGCGCGTGGCTGCAGAGCGCTGGGGGCTGGAGCTGGGCTGCCCAGCCGGGACCCTGGGCCCTGGGAAGGACAGGAGGCCACCACCTCGCAGGGCCCCCAGGCTATGTCTGAGGCTGGACTGGACACTGACAGGTGCTCCATGCTGTGCCCCACTTGCTCAGTTGCCTCTTCGGAGTAAAGAGCTCTGTGGTCTGAAAGTCCCCTAAAGCCCACGCACTGAAACCCACCAGCGGAGGTGGTGCTGGGGCAGGGTGGAGGTCCCTGGGGTGGAGCCTCAGGAGTGGGCCTCCACAGAGGCCACTTGAGGACACCAAGCTTGTGGGGGCACACTGCCCCCTGGGGGCACTCAGAAGTGTAACAGGCGCTCCTTGGTTGTCACAGTGAACACCAGCAGCCTTCCCTTGGTTACCACCCGGGGCTGGTTCCAAGACTGCCGTGGATACCAAAGCCACTGTGCTGGGACCCTTCTCTGATGCCAAAGCCACTGTGCTGGGACCCTTCTCCGCCGCCCAGGGTTCTCACACACCCTTCCCACGTCTGAAACCGCCCGCATCACCTGCTGCCCTCATGCTGCATGCAGACCGTGTGTGTGTGTGTGTGTGTGTGTGTGTGTATTGCTCCCTTCTGCCCAGGGAACGACAGGAAACGGATTCTGCCTGAGTTTAGCAGACCGGCTTTCCCAATGCCTTGCACCCAGACTCGTTGCAGCTGCAGATGCAGAAGCAGCAGGGGCTTGTGACTGTGCTTGTGAACTGGAAGCAAAGGTGTCCAAGGCTGCCGTGTCCTCTGGGGGCGGACGGGCCACCAAGCTGGGCCTGTGGGGGGATCCAGGAATGCCACCTGCCTGCTCAGGGAGCAGCTGTAGCTGGAGTGTCAGTGGCTGAAACGTGCACTGTTTGGGTTGCAAGAAGCAGAAATCTTGTGCATCTCCATGGCTCTGGCTGCAGGGACCCTGTTGGGACAGGACGACCCCACCCACTCTGGCCACTCTCCCTGCTCCAGCCAGTTGTCCACTCAGAGCTACCCACGGTGACAGGGTCCTCTCCCGAGGTCAGATGTCCTCAGTTAAGTAGGTGAGCAGAGGCTGTCCACCTGTGTCCCACATTCCAGGCCTGGCCATCTCTCAGACGAGTCATGTACAGATAAGCCAGGGTGGGGTCTGCCCCTCTGCCAGGGCAGGTGACATCTTCAGAGAGGGTCATAGGCCAGAAAGACCAAGGTGGGTTCCTGA
This sequence comes from Aplodontia rufa, assembly GCA_004027875.1. Lineage (NCBI taxonomy): Eukaryota > Metazoa > Chordata > Mammalia > Rodentia > Aplodontiidae > Aplodontia > Aplodontia rufa. Next base: position 10,803 of record PVKS010003234.1, on the reverse strand, counting down.
GAAACACAGTGGCCAGCTCTGGGCTGGGCTCTGGGGCTCTGCTCCATCCTCACCGCCACACTTCATATAGATTCTGCAGTTGGCCCACGTCATGGGCGGGAAGCTGAGGCTCAGAGGGGTGGCTTCCGGCCTGCTCAGACAGCTAGCAAGGGATTTATGTGTTTGTCTTGAATGAAAACCACTGTCCCATGTCCCCTGCTTTGTCCATGGGCTTCCCCTGTCCTCCCGCCAGGCCACCACCTCCACACAGGTCCTGGTGAGCTGATTTGGGGCGTTTTGGAGTGCAGGTGAGAGAGGAAGCGCTCTCCCATCTCCTCCCTGGGTAGGCGGCTCCGGCTTGGGCTCCCCGTCCAGGCCAAGCTGCACGCATCCTCTCGCTCTGCTGGAAGGCTATTTTAAATGCTGCCAATCAGAGGCTTGCCTGCAATCTGTCACTGCCATTCGGAAGCCCTGAGAGGGACACCAAGTGGGATTTCTAGGTTTGTTCTTCGTTTCTTCTTTCCATGTGGCGTTTCCTGGCTGTACTCAAGGCAGGGATTTGGGGTCACCTCAGCTTGAACGCTGTCTTTGTGGGGTGCCCAGACTCTCAGCCACCTCCTGGGGAAAGGGGTGAGTCTCCAGATGCATGAGGAGGGGGTGTCATGTCGAGGACGGGGCCCAGGGCATCCTTTGGTCCTCGCGTCCTGAGAGGTGAAGACCAGGGGGCAGAGAGAGAAGGTCCCCATGGTCACTCCCTCAGCCCCCTGGTACATCATGCTATGATGGGCAGTGGGTACCCAGCAGCACTATGAGTGTTGAACTGGGCAAAGAATGTTCCGGACAGAATCCAGCAAGTGCAGAGGCCCGGGCAAGTCAGCTCATCGCGTGGCAGGGTGGGTGAGGATCTAACAGGGCCACGCGGCCTTGTATCGATTACATTTTTTAAAGCTTGTTCTATTTATGCCAAGAGGGTCAATGTGGGGAAGGGCTAGCAGGGAAGCAGGGCGACGGGAGGCCACGGGTGCTCGCTCAGACTAGAGTGATAGTGACTGCCAGCCTCCAGGCTGTCTAGGTTGCCGCGCACTGCAGGGCACCTGCTGTATGAAGCCACCAGCCGGCGCTGGCTCAGGCGGTAGGCCCGGCTGGAAACACAAGCGAACGGTTCTGTCTGGGCTGGCCTGCCTGCCTCCTTTACTAGCAGCGGCAGGACTTCCCGTGAGTCACAGGAGGGCACACCTGTGGCACCAGGTTCCATCCATGTTCTGTGAAAACCTCCTGCTGTCTATCTGGTGGTGGCCGCTTCTCCCCTAGCTGGGCCAGGCATCCTCCCACATTGAGGTCCAGATTCGGTCTCCGCCTCGATTTCACCTGGCCTCCCTCCTGTGCGCCAGGACTCTGAGCCATGGTGACCCAGTAGCCCCACTCTGCCAGGCTTGAGAAGTGTGGGTGAATGCCTGGCTCTCATGCCAGTCAGCAGCTACCCTGCCAAGACCACGGTGGCAAGAGCCCCACTCAGTGGCAGGGAAACACCCGCATCTTCTCTGGAATGTTGTGGGTGCCGTGCCAAGGGCAAGAACAGATGCCCCAGTGACCAAAATTTCTCCCAAGAACCCACCAACCACAAGGGCCAAGAAGTGGAGCCCAGGGAGGGAAGCCAGGGCTGCCTGCCCTGCAGTCCTGGTGACCTGTGCAGGCATCTAGGCTCCTGGCCCTGTCCCTTCTGCCCCAGCTCTTGGCTGTGCCCCCCAGCTCCTGCTGGGCTGCGTTCTGGGGCATCAGCACCCATGAGGCCCAGTGGTCATGGAAAGGCAGGTTGCTCCTGCCCATGCCACCAGGGGCACCCTGGGGAGCTGAGCTGTGGGGGGCTCTGCTCTTTCTGGGTGAGCTTGCGCTGTCACTGCACTCCCTGGGCCTCGCCTTTCTCACCCGTGAGCCCAGGAGAGCAGCTGCACAGAACTCAGGCAGGTGAGGCACTTAGGCTCCTGGGGAATGCTCCGGAAACGCCTGAGCCATTGGCAATGCCAGCACAGGCTGGATCTGTGTGACCTCGAGATGTCCTGGGGGCTCCTGAACTGAGGTACACACCCAAGAGAGCACTCTCCATGTGTCCCGCACCCACTGGCTCCACACGCGAGCCTGCCCTTAACCCTCAGCTGCCTCCCAGTCAGTGGGAACTGTCGTTGTCTCCGTCTTACAGATGCGGAGAGGACATACAGCCAATCTAGCCTCAGAGCCCATGGCCCACATCACTGTCCTCTGCTACATCTGTATAACAGGGACCACGGGGCCTCAGCAGGGCGCTGTGTGAGGCTAGCTGAGGTGGCAGCTGAACGTTAGTGGAATGAGGAGACCGCTCAACAAGCCTCTGCCTGGCGGGCCATGGATAAGTGGCTCTCCTGCTGCGGACGCCGCTGCTAAAGGTGCTAAGGGGAAGAAGATGGTGGTGATGATGGCAGTGATGGTGAAGAGTAGTGGTCATGGTGATGGTGGGGATGGTAGTCATGGTGATGGTGGGGATGGTAGTCATGGTGATGGTGGGGATGGTAGTCATGATGGTGGTGGGGATGGTAGTCATGGTGATGGTGGGGATGGTAGTCATGGTGATGGTGGGGATGGTAGTCATGGTGATGGTGGGGATGGTGATGGTGGTCATGGTAAAGGTGGTGATAACAGTGATGGTGCAGAGAGTGGTGGTGGTGGTGATGGTGATGGTGGCAGTGATATCAATGGTGGTGACGGTAATGACAGTGGTGGTGATATTGACACTGGTGATGTAGGTAGCAGTGGTGATGGTGAAGATGGTGAAGATGGTAACGATGATGGTGGTGATGGTAATGATGGTGGTAGCGATGTTGGTGGTGATGGTGATGATAACGGTTATGGTGTTGGTAATTGTGTCCCTCAGGACCCCCTCCCCACCCTTGGGACCATGTCTTAGAGCAGAAGAATGATTGTGTGTGCGGGCCAGATAAAAGAGATGCCCTTGAGTGGTCGTGTACATGAAGTGATCAGAGTTAACAGCCTTTGTGCCACTTCCCCTTCTCTTGTGAACTAATCGTGGTAGCAGAGAAGACTAGTACTTTCCAATGTCCTCACAAAACCAAGTGGAAACTCAATGAGCTTTGTGTTGGCTTGCATTCCTCTGCCCACTCTGTTTAAAACATCATTGGTCCATGAACTCTCAGTCTGGGAATGGCCACGCCCTGGCCCGTCAACGCTGTTCGGAAGCTCATCTCCCCTGGCAAACGCGGGCGCTCGCACGCACACTCTGCACTTACGCTCCTCTTCGCTTCCAGGCCCAGGGGCCCTCTGACCCAGCCGGGGACCTGCCCGTCAGCTCTCCACGCCAGCAGTCTCCTAGACGACCAGCTCAGAGCTGCCGCGTGGGGGTTTAAGAACAGCAGCAATTAAGAGTAATGCGAGCAATTAAGAGCCCCTGGCCCTTTAGCAGCTTCCCGAGCCACGCTGCTTAACCCTGCAAAGAGGTTCAAGTCTCACTTTTCACCCAGGGCCTGGCATATACGTGACCCCAGCATGGATGTCCCAGGGGTCACCTGGCAGCTGCATTGCCAGCTGTGAGCTCCCTCTACCCTTGCCTGAATACCAGGGCCAGCCCGGAGAAGGTTGACACCCGTGGGCATCTTCCTTGCCTACTCCCAGGACCCTGAGAACCTGCCCTTCAGGGTCCCCTTCTGGTTCCTCCCCATAGGCCCTGGCTTCAGGTAGACTTGACAAATGGTGGGGGCAACAGAGCACGTGCAGGACTCCAGGTATGTCTGACCAACCTTGGTCCCGATGCCAAGCACAGGGGCGTGTACACAGCCCAGGTGGGCCAGTGCCTCACCTGGAGCGTGCCCTGAGGGGCGCTTTGGGTCTGGCCAGTGAGCATCGACATTGCACATCTGCTCAGACCCAGACAGCAGGTCTAAAAGACCATCTTTTGGGGCTGGAGCAGTGGCTTGGCAGTTGCAGCGCTTGCCCAGCATGCGCAAGTATGTACACATGTACACACCATGTACACAGCACCCATGTACACAGCTAAATGTCAGAGCAATGAAAGCCATGTGAAGTACTCAATAAAAATTTATTCTCTCTCTCTCCCTTTCTCTCTCTCTCACTCTCTCACTGTCCTTCTCTCTTTAAAAAAATAAAGGCCATCTTTTGTTGCTATAACAATTGAATGGCAGCAGGGTACTTTATAAAGAATAAAGGTTCATTCAGCTCATGGCTCTGGAGGTCCAAGGTCCAGGTGCAGGGTGTCATATGAGGGACAGGCAAGTGCCCCAGCTCAGGTCTCTCATCTTCTTGGGCCACTAGTCCCAACACAGGCCCCATCATCAAGCATTGAGCTTCAAATGACTTCTGGAGGAGAGGAACCCAGGCCACAGGATGGACAGACACGGAGGAGGCCAGACCCCTCCTGCAGCACTGCTGAGGGCACAGGAGCACCCAGACCCTGTCCTGGGGCTCAGGGAGGGTGTGCTGGTGGGTCGAGGTGGGTGCTGGGTGGCTGACCATGGGTGTGTGGCTTTGTCTTGGTGGCCATTACTGTAGCCATCCATCAGATGGGCCTGGCTGTCCCACTCTCCTCCATGTTCCCAGAGGCCAAGATCATGATGCAGGGAAAGAGAGGGCAACAGGGCAGGTGGACCAGCTGGAGCGGAAGGTGACGTCCCATTAGCTGGTTGAGGTCCAGCCGCTGACTCTCAGTCTTTCTGCTTATATGAATATAGCAGAATGACAGATTTATATCCCTGGTGACTTCCCTTCCGGCACTCTTACTGTGTAACGTCTCGCGTTTCCTAAAGCTTGAATGGCTCATTTTATTCGTGAAACACCGCTGCAGTTTGTTTTGTGGGAGGACATGCGGGTGATCGCCAGCGCGTTTCTTGAAGGCCTCATGCTGTGTGGCTTCAGTGCCCGAGAAAGCAGTGGCTGAGGGGTGGGTGCACACGGGCACCCCTGGAGGGCACCCACGGTCCTGAGCAGGGCTTTGGAGGGCAGAGGGGCTGCGGGGCAGCATGTGCACCCCTCCCAGCAGCCTGGCGTTGAATGACCCCAGGTGCAAGCGGTGCTTACGGCGGGGCTTGTGCCGAGGGACTTGGTCAGCGTGAGTAGTGAAGATGGTGGCGGGGAGGTTGTGGCTGATCAGAGCCCCACACGTCATGGTGTGGGAGCCCCGGGTGTTTGGGGGAGGGGCGGGGGCCCCGGAGGAACCAGGCTACAGAGGACCCGCGTCCTGCCGGTCAGTCCAGGTGACATTGCTGCAGCCTGATGCCCCAGCCTGCTGCTCACGTCGCTTGGGGAGCAGGGTCCCATGTCTGCATTGCACCTGTGGACTCCGCCAGCCCGGTAGCACTCCAGGTCCAGAGCCTGGGGCTGGCAGAAGTGGAAAAGGAGGGGAGGGAAAGCGGGTGGGCCTCTGTGGTGCCTGGGTAGTCACAGGACCACACCCTGTGCAAGGGCAGCTGGGAAATGTAGTCCTGGGTGGCCCACCTGCCTCAGGGTCACCCTCACCCCTGCTGGAGACGGAGGCGTGCGCTGGGCATTCAAGAAGCCAAGAGCTTTCTCAGTGCCGTTGCCCACGTTCACCGTTGAGCTGCAAAAGTGCGTCTTGGGTTTTTGAGTAAAAAAAATCACGTTTACCTTGGAAAATGCGACCAGGAGACGTCCGCAGAGGCTCACAGGAGATTAGTTTTGATTTCCAGCCACTTTCCCAAAGTCAGTTGCTTAGTTTCGCTGAATTTTTTGCAGACTTTTAGAAGAAGGTTGTGTAGGGAGCCTTGTCTGGCACTGTTCTGTGGCGGGTCCCCCTCAGCCCTGGGATCTGTTAAATCTAATGTCGCCATCATCACTTCCCAGACAGTTCATATCTAAATTTGCTGAGTCAGTGAAGCAAGCGCAGCCTTAATTAGCAACTTTAATTGTGTTTGTTTATTGGTTTTATTTTTCTTCTTCCTTTAGGAGAAAGTAACTATATTCAGGAAAATAACAATAAATGTGGGCAAGGGTCACGTCCGCCACACCAGGAGCCGCGTGCGGGTGGGCCATCACCGTCACGCTGGAATACTTATGGCCTGGCTGCTCCACAGGGCTCTGCCTCTGTCTGTCTGGGACCTCGGTGGCCAGCGCTGGGGTTTCCATGTGCTCCCCGGATTCTGCAGCCAGGCCCTGGAATCAGGCCTCACCCTCCCAGGGTCTTTCCCTGGAAAGCAGATCTAAGGCCCCGCAGGATGGACCAGAGAGGGCCCAGCAACTCGCGTGGCTTCAGCGTTTGGGACTGTGGCTTTTCTAAGCAGTATTTCTCTCTCCTCTCTGTGCAGAAGCCCGTGCAGACCGCAGCAAGAAGCTCTTCCGGCACTACACGGTGGGCTCCTATGACAGCTTCGACGCCTGCAGGTGAGACGCTCTTGTTTCTCCACGAGGACCTGGGGTCAAAGACACCTGCGTGGGCTGTGACCACCTGGGCTGTCCTGAACAGAGCACTCAGTGCCCCTGGTCTGCCTCCCCTGCGTACCCACTGTGCAGGGCCATGGAACCACCACCTTCCAGAGAATCCGCCCTATGCATGGTCCGCATGTCACCTCCTGGGTGAAGGAGGCGGGAAACGCAGGGAGCAGCCCAGGTGGCGGGAGGACAGCGCTGGCCCAGGAGAGCGAGGCAGGGCATCTGCCAGAGGAGGCTGGTGAGGCCCGGGGCCTGGAGTCCCTCCACAGGGCATTTCCCAGGTTCATGCCTGCTCCTCTGCTAGGCCTCCTGCTTGCTCAGCTAGGATCCTTGCCCCACGGCTGGGACCCTGAGCAGCTGTTCAGGTTTGATGGTGTGGTAGGAATAGGACGGGTCTGGGTTCTCCCAGCACCCCTGTGGGCGCCCAGCTCTCTCCCACCTCTATCAGACCAGAGGAGCAGGAGCATCTGCTCACATTCCTCTCCTCCAGCCTCTGTTCCCTTTGCTGCATCATTGCTCTGGTTCCAAGTGTCCCTGGAGCAGCTTCTCCTTCCCATCCCCATGATGACCCACAGGCCCCCCCTCATCTAGCACTGGTACCACATGGGGACGGGGCTATGATATAGAAAAGGAAAGGTGGCCCAGGTGTGTGGCTGTGGCACATGAGGGTCCTGCGGCTGACCCTGCTGGTGGCCGACCATGGGGTCTTTCTGAGAGGAACACTAGCCAGCTTTCTGGGAGAAGGAACAATCTGGGGGAGGGTCTGAACGCCCTGCCTGGCCCCCGAAGCCCAGGGTGCTGTGAAGAGCAGCTCGGACATGGGTGAGGGGTGCATGCCAGGTTCGCGTTATAGAGCCCCAAGTCCCGCATCATGACATTCGCCGTGCTGAAGTGGGAGGTCCAGTGGCTTTGGGCTTGCTTACAGTGCCACACCTGCCTCCTCCACCAGGGTCCGAGGTCTTTCACCACACACAGGGAAGCCCTGTCCCTGTGAGCAGTCAGGCCTGTCCCCCCCCCCCCATCACAGCTCTGATGTCCAATGGACTGTCAGCTCATGGTCCCTTCTGATGGCCTCAGGGCTCACGGGGGTCAGCAGCTCGTGTTCACCCACACAGGTTGCTCACGCTGCAGTAGAATGCAGACCTGTGAGCTTTGCCACCCTGATGTTGTTCAGTGCCCAGCTGGAGGGGCGTGGCACTCACACAGGTGTGACTATAACCAGCTTCCTCGTCTTCCTGGACAAACACCAACTCCCCAGCCCCGCAGCCCTATCCTGCCCTCTGCCACACAGGCCTGATGACACTCGGGCCTCCCAGTGGAGGAACCGCATGGTCCCGGCTGTCCTCTCAGCTCCATGTCCTCTGGGCCCGCCCGAGTCAGAGCAGGGTGAGATAGCTCCATCGTGCGGGCAGATGCTTTCCCTTCGCGCTCGTCCACCAGCACACTTGAGTGTCTCCACAGCTGTCTCGCAGTCATCACCGAGCACAGGGGTCTGAACACGGTTTCGGGTCTCTGGGACTTGCAGACCTGATCCTCCACTGAGGAGCCAGGCCCCAGAGTAGGGCTTGGGCAACAGACGCACCCTTGGCGTGTCTTGCTCCCCTTGCACACTTCTTGACCTGTGAACCTAGGTGCCATTGATCACTTGCCCTGAGCAAAGTCCAGAAAGAGAGCTCAGGGCTGCCAGCTTCCAGGGAGGCACACCTGGCGCTGGCTTCTCCCAGCGAGCCTGGATGTGGGCCAGGTGGGGCATTTCTGCAGTCAAGTGGACCCTGGACGGAAGTCGCAGCCAGTGGGCCTCATGCTGCACTGAGCAGGGAGGGGCTGGGAGAGCCAGCGGTCCAGTGCCCAGGGCTCAGGGATGCTTGCTAGAGTTGTCACCATGCTGCTTAGAGGCTGTCCAGGCAGGAAGTGGGGTCCAGGAGAAAGCTGCAGGGGCACAGGCAGCACTCACCCTCCAGGGGTGGCTTTCCAGTGCTGTCCCCCACGAGGCCCACAGTCTGTAGGGCCCTGGGCGGCAGGTGGCCACCCTTGGTGTGTCAGGTGGGCTCATGAAACAGGTGGCCCCATGTTCAGGGCCACAGTCCACAGAGGGGCCACAGGAGGACCTGACTTGGTGGAGCAGGAAGGATATGGGCTGGTGTCGGGGGTCCCGCGGCAGAGGCTTCTCACATGCCTAGCATCAGGACTGGGACTCAGGTGAGGTGAGGCTCCCACCTCAAGGCCACCCAGTGGAGCTGACTGTCCTCCTGCCAGGTGAGCTCAGAGACCCCAGCCCCCACATCCCTATTGCTGTTGTCAGGTCCAGGCAAAGGCTTTCGTTCTGTGTCTGTACTGAGCTGTGTGCCAGGTGCTGGCACCGCAGAGAGGGGTACATAGAGGCCACACCAGGGTTAGCTCAAGCTCCTGCGCAATGGATGGAAGGTTCTAGCTTTGACCCAAATCAGTTGCCTTGACGCTGCACAGCTGTGGGCCCCCACAACCGTCACGCATGCGCCCTCCATCTCCTGTGCCAGCCTCCGTGCACGTACCCTCCGTCTCCACATGTCCGCCACTGCTCTCCATCACAGCACTGCAGATGGCCGACCCTGGCCACCTTGTAAAGCAGAGGTCATTGCCCACTTGACAGAGCGACCCTGGAGTGGACTAAGGTTACAGAGCTTGCCCGTGGTCCCGTGAGCTTCTGAGCCTGAGAGTAGGGCCTAGTGGCTGCGATCCTCCCTGCTGAGGCCAGGAGGCCACTGCCTGGGACTGGCCTGGTTGGAGGGACAGGAGGGTGGGATTCTTTGTGGGGACAGAATCTAACGCACCCTTGGTTCCCGCATGCCCATGTGAGCCTGTTCTGCACAAGCAGGATGCGGCCTCAGGAGCCTCCTGCACTGAGAACCCACAGAACTGTCCTTCACCGACCTCAGCCGCCCTTGAGGGTGGGCCACAAGGGAGCTCTTGCACAAAGGCTCAAGGTGCCATGTGCCATTGGACGACAGTGGCTCTGGAGTGGACGTTGGTGGAGGGGCTGGCTTCCGGCTCCACTGACTGAGTGTGGGTGCGAGACAGCCACCGTCCATCAGCCTGCTTCAGAAGTCCCCTTAGAAGTGGCCTCGTGCACAGCAGAGGCCAGTCTCACCAGAGCAGCCGCCGGGGGCAGTAGGGTTGCGGTGTGGGCCCATGCAGGGCAGATCTGATTGAAATGCTGTAGAGCCGGGAGCCGTGGACCTGAAACGTCAGGAGATCCCCCTCCCACCCCTGGTGCTCATATTGGCCCAGAGGCTCAGGAACTGCAGAGCCGAAGGTTGAGCATACCCACTCACCGGCCAACGTGTCCCCTCACCCCAGCCAGTTCCCTCCTGGGTTCCCATTCCATCCAGAGCACTGGGAGAGAGGGCTCTAGAAATGGCCACACCCATCGGGGTGTGGCAGCAGCCGTCCTGGGACCACTGCTCGCTGGACTTCACAGGCCTCTCAGTCTCACACCTCAACACGGGCTCGGGAATTCAAGCTCCCACTCCTCTTTAATTGGGGCCCATACCCATACACGGCACATCAGGAGGAGGGCCCTGAGAAGGCCTGGGACTTGGGGACTCAGGTCCACCTTCTAGCCTCCCACCCTCCCCTCCTTTCACCATTCCTTCTGCCCGACCATCCTTCCTCCTCCAGTCATCTGTCCCCCCCTCCATCCAGCCATCCACACGTCACCACCCATCCGTCCCCTCACCACCTATCCCACAATGTGTCCAGCCTTCCATCCATCCGCAGCCATCCTTCACCCACCAGTCCATCCATTTAACCAGTATTTATCAGGACAGGCGGTCTTCGGCCCCATTATGAACTGGAACAGTAAAGCTGGCCATAATCAGAACTTCTCTGTGGGCAGTGCCATTGAAGCAAGTCAGCAGCTCTGCCATTACAGCCCCCAGGCCAGGTTGGGACAAACAAGGACAGTGCTGTGTCTCCCAGGCCAGCAGTAGCGGTTGGGGAGACACTGGGGGCAGCTGGAGTGGACAGGATGCACAGAGCCTGGGGTGGAGAACAGGGAGCCTCTGGGCTCCGCACCTTCCCTGGGCTTCTGGGGGGAGTTTGCTGGAAGCAGGTGTGCATGAGACCCGGTCCTGCCAGCTGCAAGCTCCTCTGGCCACACTCTGTCCCCCGCCTTAGTAAGACCAATTTCACGATTGATTAAGGGACTGCAAAGGGTGCTTGGGGGCCAGGTGCGTACCCACTAACCCGAGGTCCTTATTTTCACAGTTTCAAGTCAAGCATCATTTATATATTTTTAAATTATTAAGTGGAAATTAATATGCAGGGCAAAAAGTTCAAACTGTGCGAAGAATTGAGGTCCCTCCCAGCCCAGCCCCGAGCTCTTCTCCCCAGACAGAA
>PVKS010003233.1:0-106608 GCA_004027875.1 Aplodontia rufa | reverse complement strand
ACCCCCCCAGGGCCACCTGCCCCCCCCTGACCACCCACCCCCCAGGACCACCTACCTCCCCAGGACCACCTGGCCCATGTGGGTCAGTGCCCTGTTGGACACTCAGTGGCTGCTTCATAAACATGTTCTCGACCAGTGACTATCAGTGTGTGTGTCTGCAGCCTGTACCAGTCCCCAAAGGATCCAGGGTGCCTATGTGACAGTACAGATGCTCATGGGCTGGATGGAGTTGGGAATGAGGGCAAGGGGAGAATGAGAGGCTACTACTCATCCATTGGTGGGGAGTGGCCTGTCCTCATGGGGATGAAACTGCCTGTGACCAGGGAGGGACATCATGTAGTCCCCTGCCCTGGCCCTGGCAGAGGTGGGTAAGAGGTGCCTGGCAGTCTGTTTCAGGCAACTTCTTCGTCGCTGTGACCAGACAAGAACAACATAGAGAAAAAAAAGTTCTTTTTGGCTCATGGTTTCAGAGCTTCAGTCCTTCGCTGGCCAGAGCCATAGCTCTGGACCCAACATGAGCATCAGGGCAGAAGAGTGTGGAGGAGGAAGGCAGCTCAGGACTTCACAGGCTAGGGATAAAGTATAGACCCCAAAGTCACAGCCCCAAGTATCCCACCTCCTCCAGCCCACCCTAGCTGCCCATAGGCCTCACCTGGTTAATCCCTGCCAGTGGATCAATTCACCCATTAGGTCAAAGCTCCCATGATCTGATCATCTCACCTTTGAAAATCCCTGTGTTGTCACACACACAAGGTTTTGGGGGCATGATGCCTCATATGTAAACTATAATGCAATCAAAGCAAAAAGCGGTGACAGCAGCTACAAGATGCACAGGATCCACTCTTTAGGAAAGGCGCAGGTGTGGCCAGACTGGCCAGGAAGCCCACCTTCCCCCAGGACTGCAGCACACCAACATCTAGGAGGGGCCTGGTCCTGCTCCCCTGGGTGACACTTTTTTTTTTTAATTTCAAGAATTGCCCTACTCTAAACTTTGCTGGTGGCCCTGCTACTCCTGCACCCCAAGGAATCTGTGACATCTGCAGTGGCAGGCAGAGGACAGCAGAGCCCTTCAAGGTCAATGTTGATGTCGGTTCTGCAGTCACACCACCTTTGGGACCAGGAACGTGGTGAATGAGACATGTCCTTTGCAACCCAGTGGCTCAGACATGTCAAGAAACCAAGACAGGAGGCTAAGGGCCTTTAGTGGGGACCAGCAGGCTCCAGCTGAGGTGGGGCTGGGTGTGGCAGGAGGTTCCCAGGAATGTGCGGGAGGGTGGAGAGGGCTGGGAAGTCGCGGGCCAGCCACAGCACACACTAGGGTTCCCTCTGCACTGCAGGGCTGGGACTAATGGGGAGACACTGCCCCTCATCCTGCGATGGCGAGGGGCAGCTTCTAAGGGACTGTGCTCTCTGGACTGTCAGGTTCAAGCTCAATCGCACATGGCAAAAGCAGCTTTCCCTTATGGGCACGAGTTGCAAGCCGAGTTCAGCCAGGGCCACCCTACTAGACTCATCCACCCCGAGGGGAGCCAGTGACCCAGGGATTAGAAAACCCCAGCTCCTTCCAGTGCTACTGCAGGAACAGTGGCTTCAGGTGTGACACGGCGCTGGCCAATGTCAGGATAGGTTCGATGTGGCCCACCAAGCACCAGGTGCCCAGAGTAGGGCATGCTGCTCAGGACATCACCAGGGTGAGCACCACTCTGAGGGGTCTGTGGATGAGTAAGTCGAGGAGACCCTCTCAGTCCTACTGTGCCCAGCAGAAGGGACCCGAGAGGTCCTGCAGAGAACACCTTTTGATTTCAGTTAACACAACTATCCGAACATTAACTAAGAAACGCTTTTCTTGGTCTTAGTCCATGTTGATATCCCTGGAAACGACTCAAATCTTCATCCTGCAGGGTAGATTCAGGCAGCAAGGGAAGTGAGGATGGGGGTGAGCAGAGTCGTAAGTGAAAGGCCACGTTCAAAACCAGAGAGAATGTCTAGGTGACACACACCTGTGATCCCAGTGACGCAGGAGGCTGAGAGGGTGGTAAGGTTGAGACCAGCCTCAGCAACTCTGCAAGACCCTGTCTCAAAATCAAAATCAGAGATGGGGATGTGGTTCAGCTGTAGAGCGCCCCGGGTTTAATTCCCAGTACCAGAACAAACAAAAGCATCTGCTGTAGTACGTTCACCAAAGCTTTAGTTCCCTAAAAACGTTAGAAAAAAGGTCAAGGTAGGAGTGGCACCGTGTGACTGCTTACCTGCGAGTTCCCGATTAGATATGTCACACACTCACCACCCACGGGTGGTGAAAAGGGCCACTCTTCTGCCACGCGGCTGGGAGCGTGTGCACGCACTCTGGAGCTGAAGCCACTTGGGGTGTAGGCTCCAGACCTTCCCAAATCACCTGGTCCCCAACTGCAGGCCAGGAAAAGCGTCCTGACCCTTGGACCTATCACAATGACACTGCATAGCATAACAAATGTGGCTTTAGGGTCTTTTTTCTTCAAAACAGTGATGGCAAAATACAGGGGGAAGTGGAGGCTAAAATGAACACTTGCATGTCACCAGGTCTGGCATGTTACTTAAAATGAGGTGGCAATGGCATATCTCGCCTGGCTTGGTGCACGTAGCCCTTCAGTGGCCCCTGGCATGTCCCTAACTACAGCCTGATGCGAGTTGGGTGACAGAGGGAGGGCAGGTCCCAAATCTGGTTCTAACAAGCAACAGTAGAACGCTCCTTCCTCTTAGAAGACAGAGAACTGAGCTAGTCGGTAATGGGGAGAGCCAGCGCGTTCCCTAACTGCCGCCTGCCTGGGTTTCCACTCGGCAGGTGACGTCCCTATACAGATACACAACCACGTGTGTACACATATGTGAGTCCCACTTCATTTCAAAACGTGAAGGCAAACATGCTTTCGTTTTGGGTGTGTGGGTCATGCCCATGCTGACCTCAATGTGACCTCAAGCAGATGGTGGCCCATTCTTGTCCTCCCATCTGGAACAAGGACTGTGGTGACGTTAGCACTGGTGGTGGGCTGAGTCATACTAGGTGCCGCTGTCAGCACTTCACGTGAATTCACGCAGCCCTGATGACTCGCTGAGGGCATGAAGTGGGGACAGGCTACGAACCTTAGCAAAGCCACCCAGGGCTGGAGAACGGACGGCGTGGACTTTACCAGCCACAAATGGCCCATATGAAACACTTGGCACAGCCCTGCGCCCGCACCCCAGCTAGCGACCCTTGGCTATGATACGGGTCCACGAGTCCTCATCTGAAAGCAACGTTTTCTAACTCAGGACTGATGATCGGTACTCATATCCCTTCCCCTACCACTCAGCACGCGCAGCAGGCTCTGCGCGGACAGGCAGTGAGACACTCCGCTATGCTTGCTGGGAACTCCAGGCACACACCAAGTGGGACAGAGACTACTCAGGTCAGGTTGTGTGACAAGTAAGTTCCAGGAAAGCTGACCTTCAGGACTTTGGACTAGGCAGCTATCTTAGTGGCCAAGACGTGTCATGTCCTTGCGTGTGCCCACGGCAGCGTAAGAGGCTAGCAATCGCGTCCTTGTTCCTAACAATACACCACTGGTAACAATGCAGCCATCTAACCCGGAGCAAACGAAAGGAGGAGAGGAGCCTCTGAGCACCGCAAACATGCGCCAATGTACAAAGGAACAGTTGGCCCCCAACCGCGGACACTTGTGCAGACGCTCCCTTGTGTTCTGGTCAGCGTCGGCATCGCTGTGACCACACCTGACAAGAACAGCTTGGAAGAGGGAAAGGTGATTTGGTGCTCACGATTATAGAGGTTCAGCTCTATATAGGGACTCGGTCACTCTGGGCCCATGGGGGAGACGCAGTGCCATGCAGGAAGAAAGGGCCCGGGGAAGGAAAGCTGCTCAACTCATGGAGGCCAGGAAGCAGGGGACGGGAACACAGGGGTGACGTGGGAGGAGGGCAAGGGAGTCAGTGTTTAAAGGGACGCAGTGGTGCAGACTCAACTGTACACTCAAAAATGGGTAAAGTGAGCCAGGTGAGGAAGCCTTCTCGTGGCCGGAGCATCTATCCGCTCCTCCAGGCTCTGCACACACCTGCACTGGCTGACTTGGGATCCACCTCCATCTCACCTGCCTGTACTTATGGATCTGATGCACAAAACAAAACATCTACACCCTGATCTGCAAAAATATCCCCTGACTTGCTGCAAGTTACTGCTGGCCCTGGGAGCCAGGAAGGGTGCTATTGCTTCTCTCCGGAGATCACGGTCAACAGAGGCAGGAAGGAACAGAGGCGACGAGGCTCGGCCTCAGCACTCAAGTGAATTCTGGGCACAACACCTACACACACACACAGGCACGCAGTGCTTCCCCAAATACCTCAGGGCTAACCCACATGTGCTTTTTTTCCTCCTCTGGTTTAGGGCAATCAGGAGGAGGTAAAAAGGTAGAGATTAATTTATCCTTATAAGACTAAACACTTTTTCCTCATTCTAAAAACGTCTACCTACCATCCTCCTACAGCCAAATGATTCCCCTTAGTCCTTAGTTCACTTACAAAATGGTTGAATTAGAAGCTTGATTTAACAGAATTCTTTCTTAATAGACAATATGGGAAATGTACCCTAAAAACCTGGAAGCTAAACATTCTTTCCACTCTGCTGCAGAAGAACTAAGTCCATTAGTTAATGAATTTTATTGGAAGCAATGTGTCAAACATATCACCAATAATCCAGGACCTGGAACACATTCATCAACTGTGACAGAATTTCAGAAATACACTGGTATTAAGTCTTAAAAAGACAACTGTTACCATACAATTCTGCTGGTGGGTAAGCAGCAGAATTTGGTGAACGAAATTTCCTTGTGTTAAAATATGCACTCACAAGATTCACCACGGAGCTGAAACGTTTTAAACCACTTTCTATCACCACTATTTAAATGTTATCACCCACATAAAGTCAGTCAAAACAGGAGAGGGAAAAAAATAAAAGGACACGAAGTGAACAGACCATAACTTTATTGGAGATTTACTTGGCTACAATTATTACAAAAGAAAACGAAAAACAAACAAAAAAATGGTAACTGTGATCCATAAGGTGCAGACTGCAAATTTCTGCAGCATGATTACTACGAAAGAATTACACCATGTTCCTAAAAACAGCTGCAGCATGTGACGTGAAGATTTTGTCAACAAAATGACATATTAGTATTACTTGATTTTAGTCATTTTCCTTCTCTATTTACAGCAGAAAAGGCAGAGACTTTCTTCCTGTTCACCTCTGCGTCTTTGCTATATAACCTGCTGCCGCAGTGAATTCTGAGTGCATCTACAAAATTTAAATTGTCTGTGGTTGATGTCCAAACATGGACTAAAAACCAAACAAGCAATGATGGAACATATTTACAAGTTAGTTCTGAAACGCCGCTGCCACCGTTAGTGGACAGTACAATGGGCTCAATGCAAATTCCCTAGATATTGCTACCGGCACCTCCAACGACTTTGAAAAGCATTTTACTACTCTTGGTCTTAAACATATCTTTAAAACTTCTCATGTACAATATAAAATAAAGAAATTTATTTGGAAATAATTAAATTCCAGAAAAGCAATCAGTGGCTGGAAAAATATACCTATTTAGATGTAATTAAAAAAACCACCTGGGTGGTGCACATAGCATGAGCTTCTCCGCTATGGACGAACATAAAGCAGGTATAGACGCAAACGTGACTCAGACACAGGTAAGTACAGATGCCAGCCTCAGTCTGCTGGCTTAGCATCTGTGTGAAAGGATTAGATACCCTAACCAAGCAAGATAACAAAGTTATCTCCACAGTGAACTGCGGTGGGTCTGGATCCGGATTGTTCCCTGCATTCTGCGGCCACCACCCAAGTTCAGGTGACGACTGGAAGAGCTGACACCTGGGTGCACAACTGGACTTAAGAACAGAACGCACACAGCCAGCGTTGTCTCCAGACTCTTGCTACTTAGCAGGGTATCTGAATTCTTCTAAGGGCAGGCTATTCAGAAAGTAAAAGTAGCAATACTTTAAAGGATAATTACAGGAGTGTTAGAGGTCATTCTAAATTTAATCATTTCACATATGTAAAAGAAAAGCAATGTAACAAACATTTTAAAAACATAACTAAAGAGTTCAGTTAACAAATCTTTGCAATACTTTCACAAATGGTAAAAATGCCACAGACAAAAATGACCTATTTAAGTTGTGCAAGTATATGACACATTGCAGGCATTATAATTATCTTTTTCAAATTCGGCAAATCAAAACAGCAGCAAGGCCAAACCACATTTTTTTCCTCTCAGTTAAGCATATTCTCCTTGAAATGAGGTAAAGCATGTACGAAGTGCAATGCTTATCTGTGCATGAACAGAACAGAGGGGAAAAGCTCTTCAAAACGCAGCATAGTCAGGACTGCAGAGAGTACATCATGAAAGAAAGGGAACATTTACAGTGAAGGTCCACGCCACCAACCTGCACGCCCATCACGCAGCTTCCCGCAGTGGCTTGTCCCAGTGGCACCGCACTGGTCCTTTACGGTGTGCCAGGGTACAGCCCTACTCAGTAGCCCATCTCCAAATTATGTTCTGCCCTGTGCTGCAATGGCAGGAGCAACATATGCACACACGGTTATGAAGAGGGGCAACAGAGAGCGACTGTTTCCTTAGCGGACAGATGCGAAACATTTCAACAAACTAAACTGGGGAAACTTGACCGCATTAAAACTCAGCAGCACAAAAGCGTTCATACCATTTCATAGGTCTAACTAATACGTTTCATTTTTTAACGTAGTCACCAGGGGATCACAGAATGCTTTACATTGTTAATTGTAAATCAGCTCGTTTAATTGTTAATCAGCTCGTTCTTTTTTCCCAAAGGTGGGGGAAATAGCAGTAGTAGTAGCAGCTGATGTTTGCTGTTGATGAAACATTCTGAATGGTAGCAAGAAATCTGCGCCCCTGAGAATGTACGGCCTAATCATACCCAAGTCTGCACTTCTTAGCATTAACACAAAATACTCTTCTTAAGGTTATAAAATATATTGAGGCATTTTCTCCCACTGGGAATCATAACTGAAACAATCTGATTTTGGTGCCAAGAGGCAAGAGAATCCCATAACACTGGGATAAATGCATTAGACACAATGCAAAGCCCTAAGCTCCTGGCATCAGGTAGTTTATAAATTATCAAGAGAGCTGTGATATAATCACAAATCACCCCAAGTAAAATTCATATTCAGCCTTACCTGTTAAATGTACACTTTTACAGTTACACAATTCAAGAATCTCTTGGTTTAACTTGCCATGATATCTCACATAATTCTTTAAAAAAAAAAAAAAACAGACACCTAAGATTTCAAATCAGAATTAAGTATTTTTTAAATGAGTCACCTAGATTAATTTGCTCAAAAACTCATTGAATAATTTAGATCTCAAGTTTAAGATCGAAGACAACAGTAACACTGGAGAAGCTCAACATCCCCGCCCTCGGGCTGCTCGGGACGCAGAGCCGACCCCTTCTCTGCGGGTGGGTGGTGCAGAAACAGCCAATCGTAGCTGGAAACGTACATGCAGCATTACATGAAGCATCGGCTTCAGAATGACGTGCTGGAAAATACGAGACACCTCTGCTCAGCTTTCTTAAACTTCAAGCATAATTAATGGGGCAAATTGCAGCAAACCTCTACTGGTGTTTTGGTGGGAGTGCAAGACTGACCCACAGCTTTTAAAAAGGTAAATTAAGAGGTATTATAGTTACAGTGCAAAAAAATTAAAATTTCAAGCATAATACATAAACATAGCACCAAACAGGGGAAATGCATGCAAAAGAAAGGAAGAACTGAGGTATTTAAGAGAAGATGCCTCCAAGTCTAATGAAAGAAACTTAGGCAAGTGCCTAAACATGTTTTGTCTTCTTTCTTCCCCAAGATGGAAATGAGCTAGTTCATCTAAATTAATGACCTAAATCAGATGTATCAAAATTATGGCAGCTTATCGCCAACGTCACACTGCCATGGCACCGCCAGTGCAGCTCTGGGGTGAGACACGCACGCCACACCGAGAAGCACAGCAAGAGGGGCACGTGAGAAGAGTGCGGTAAAGGTGCTCTGTTCCGCTTCTGAAGCAAGCAAGCTACCATTAGAAAACTGCAGCATATTGTAGGTGTGATGTGTCTAAGGTCCGACAGATCAGCAGTCACGGGCAAAGGCACCTGCCACAAACATGCCCATCAGCGGAACTACCTAGCAGGAGGCTTTCCGTAAAACTGGGCATTTAGCCAAAGATCATTTTTATTATGTTAAAAAAATTCATAGACTACATATTCTGGTTTTTAAAATGTCCTCGGTACACATGTGACAGGTATTCTAGTGTAATCTTGTAATAATTTAACAGCTACACTAGTGAGCTGTAAATATCACTGTCTCAACATCGAATGCACTATAAAATGTAAATGGTTTATTCAGAAAGTACAGAACACCCATCAAGGTTTTGATTTTAAGGCAAGAACCTTTTTTATGCAGGACCATGTAGCACTGAAAGCTGAAATCTGATTCACCAACATGCCAGCCAATGCGGATTCAAATTCCATCCCTTACCCTTGAGCGTGACCGCGCCTGGAACACCACCTCACACACCGCAGCACGGAAGGACAACACAGGATGGCGCACCGCTGTCCCGCAGGCCACATTCCTCTGCTGGGCGCCTACTCCTGTGGCCAGGCCCTACGGCACAGCGGAGGGGTGTCCGGGTCTCTATGGAATTCTAGGGACTGTGTGAGGTGTCGGCTCCCTGGCCTTCTAATGTTAAGCGAAGCTGACAGATGCAAAACAACAAACAAAAGCTGCCAATGATTATTTGAAGACTCGCTAGATGCCATTAAAGCACTCTTGTGATTTAAACAAAGCAGAAGTGAGGAAAGAAGATTGTGTTTGCGCAAAAAACTAAAACTACAATTAGTCCCAAAAATTTTATACATACGTTAAATGTTTTATTCTTTTATCTATCTTGTTAGATAAACTTTAAATTCTGCCTTCAATTCATTCAGCTCAGTATCAACTTTCAATCCTCCTCCTAATTTGAATCTTTCCCTGTCGTTTCATTCTGTGGCTGTTGCTATGGTGTCTTGGAGTGAAAGGGTTCAGCTGCTGGGAACCTGAGGTTGACTGGCTTTGAGGCTTCGCAGGGCTCTTCGTGCTGCTGCAGACTTGGCAATCCTGTAACTTCGGCCAACGCCTTTAAACTTCCCCTTTCCTACTACTTCCACGGTGACTCTGACCTTCCCGTCGTAAGTCCTCTCAGCCGGGCTGCAAAAAACCCCAACAGCCTGAATTAGAAGTCGGGAGCATTTATCACTGTCAGTCAGCATTTCATGTGCACTGCCAGGCCGTGGGACCCAGGTACAAGCTGACACCAACAAAGGCAATGCGCATTAGGACTCATCGCAAGCCACTGACAGACAGCGCTGCTGTTTCTGCCTTAACTCAGCTTTGCTTCAGAAAAACAAAAACGTGGAAACAGCAGTCAGACTAAACATGGACGCTGGGTAGCAGCGTGCCCAGCATCGATATCCTCAATCACTCCTTTACGATTGCTTGAGAACTTCTCCCCTTGCTCTTAAGAAGGTAAATTTGTTTCCACACCTGTTGTTTTGCTCACCTAAATTTGGCAGTTTCCGGTTCCATTTCAAGCAATTCTCTCACAGGAGAACGGGGCACATTTGCAGAAAACTTCTCTGTAATCAAAATGATATAGAATAACGTGTACAATACTGTGGATGCATTTTTAAATTTTATTTTTCTTCTGAGAAAGAGCCAACGATACCTATTAGCGGCCGCATCATGGGGTAGTACACCTGCCACACCACCTCCAGCGACATCCCACTGTCCATATAAATGGCACCAGCAAGCGACTCAAAAATATCCCCCATGGCCTTCGGAACTTCAATATCCTCTTCTTTCTCCTCATCCTCCTCGGATCTCCTGAGCTATTACAGAGAAAGTGATGTAAGCAAAAGGCCACTTAGAAATGCAATCCACAGATGTGTGCATCCTTAGCTAGGACTTTTTTATTTTTCTTAAAAAGAGGGACAGTGAGAGAGAAAAAGAGAGAGAGAGAGAGAGAGGGAAAGAATCCATTTTTATTTAGTTTTTCATGTGGCTTTCATTGCTCTGACACTTAGTTGTGTTTGTGGTGCTGGGGTTTGAACCCATGTTAACTTGCGCATGCCAGGCAAGCGCCGTAACTGCCAAGCCACCACTCCAGCCCCTTAGCTAGGAATTTTAACAACTCTCACAATACCAACCAATTATCTACCACATTGTGATAGGTTTTTCACAAACATCATCTAAACTTAAAGGAAGAAAAAGAAAAAAGAAAATTCCCCATCCCATTTAGACTTCTACACCCAGCAAAGAGAAAAAACGATTACTTCCAAATTAAAACAAACAAGTTTAACACTGAATTAGAAAGTCATTAAGTATATAAAAAACTTCAAATTCTCTCATAATCAAAGACTTGCTCGTTAAGACAGCCCTCCTCCCAAATAGCTTGGCAAGGATGCAGAGAATGCTGGTCGGGAAAGTGCTGGCCAGGGCGTCCACCACCCATCAGGCTCTTTCCATTCAACCACTTAACACATGCTCACCATAACAGAGCACCTTACCTGACGGCACAAATTCACAGGATAAAGTCTTACATATGCATCAAACGCCTTTTAAAAGTTCAAAATTCTAAGATGCAGTAATTCTGCCTCAAGAATTTACCTTAAAAGTTAACTGGATATATAAGAATACCTGTCACACCCATGTTTACTGGAAGTCCTAATGAAAAACTATTAATTATCCGGCCATAAAGGACCATAAATTAGCCATATTTGACTCACATGTCACTACTGAAAAACCATAACGCCAATAAATACATGGAAAGTAAGCTACAATATATTAAGTGAAAAGAACACTATACATTATTCCATTTTTATATATGTTTATATACATTAGAAATAGTACATCCCAACATGTTAATATTAGTTATGTCTGAGGGAACATAAATAACTTCAATTCATTTTCTTATGTTTTCTAATTTTCCTGAAATAAATGCAAACTAATTGTGAAAGAGAAATAAGCAGAGACATTGTCAATTTCTAAAAATATGTTTTAGCCACAAAGTTCTCTGTAACACGGACGACTAGAAAATCAAGATGCTTACTGTTCATATCTCATTGTTTTGAGACAGAAAGGAATCTTAGAACTTAGCAAGTTAAATTTCTCTCCTTTTACAGCTGAGGAAACAGATACACAGAGAGAGACTTTCTAAGAGATCAAATATTAAGCTAGCAAAAGCCAGACCCTGACATTTCTAATGAAGTGTTTGTAACTTCTATATACATGTTTATATAAACAGAGGCAAGTAAAAAAAAAAAAACCTAACAAAACCAGTGTGCCCCACTGGCATCCAAAGAGAACATAAATCTAATTTTAGTTGTTTCTTCAACTATAGAGCTTAAATGTTCCCAAAGAGCGAGAGGGGTGATGACACCGGAGCCCAGGAGACAGTTCCATCTGCCTTGCCGCTGGCTGCGCTCTGGCCTGCCACTAAGGCAGGACTCTGGCAGGAAGGCAGGGGAGGGAGTTGGAGCCACCGGCCCCCTGCTGCGCACAGCTGGGCACCGGGGGCACTCACACTTGTCCGAGGGCTCGAGGGCTCGACTTTAAGACCTATACTCATTACTTCCTCACAAAAAGCTGAAGAAATTCCTGATAGCCCAACAGTGGCTTGCAGCAATTAGAAAAGAGGGAAGGCACAAATTAAAACAAGAACAATTAAGACAGAGTTAAGAAAAGAATCCTATACAAAATAAGACAATGAAAGGCGCTCGAGTGGGAAGAACAGGGCAGAGATGAGTGCTAGTGGGTCCAAGGCGGCCACAAGGCCTCGGCAGCACCCTGTCCAAAGAAACCCAGGAGAGTTCACTGCGACAACCAGCTCCATCAGCAAAGTACCTTTGGCTGAACCTACGACAGTGCCTCCCACATTCCAAGTTAAAAATTTAGAAGCTTGGTTTTTAAAGATCTTCCTACGTCAAGTAAAACTGAATATATATTTTATGATGCTTACCTGAGATACTGGCAAATATTTCAGATCCATTTTAAAAAGAAAAAGAGAGGGAATAAAATGCACTGGGCGTTCACTGAGGTCTGCCCCCCGGTGAAGGGGAAGAGGTGCGCCTTTGCGTGCATGAATACTGGGAGCCCCGGCTCCTCCTCTCCACCTCCACTGCACAGCCACAGTTGAGCAGCCGGGCCGCTGCACGCCACCGCTCAGTTCTCCCCAGAGCACACAGCACATCACAGCACTGACCTTCAGCTGTCCCACTGGACAGCAATTAAGTCAGAGCTCAAATTACTAAGACTCCCAGCTGGCCGGCTTTCTTCCCCACCGAGGGGACCTACTCTGCACAGCACTCACCTCCGAATCCATCCCTTGCATCTCGTTCTTCTCCAGCTGGAACTGCACGAAGTCGTCAATGACGTGGAAGAGCTCCGGAGACACAGCTTTGAAGTACTTGTGGTAGTCGTACTTCACAGCAAGCGACGCAAAGATGGTGTTGTTGACCAGGGCGGAGCGCAGGTCCGTGAGGACGCCCGGGGAGTGCTGCCGCGGGTCTTCATAGAGGTGCTTGGTTATGAGGTAGTCCAGAATGGCGTCTCCCAGGAACTCCAGGCGCTGGTAGCAATCTGCATGGGCCAAGGTGGACCATCAGCATGAGGCTCATCCCCAGGCCACCTGAAACACGTCTAGCTGTGCACCTTGCTTGGTGCGGAAATTACTTAAGGCTCTGAAAATTACATTGTAATGGGAACTGAAGCAAATTTCATACATATGTAAATAGGGTTCGTAAAATCTTCAAGACTAACGATGTTGAGAAAAAATCCACTTCCCAGGCGGTATGACTACCAGGGTGCCCTGCCCTGCACTGTGCCAGGCAGGAGCCCAGGCACTCTCTGTGGGAAGGGTGGACAGTGACAGCACACTCATCGCCACTCCTGGGTGCTGTGTGTTCCACAGGATGGCAGGAAAAGGAGACCCTTCGCTACCTGAACCACAAGGCTGAATCACACAAACCAGGAGACTGAGGAGGGAGCTGTGAGCGAGCGGAGCGCTGGGGCAAAAACAGTTGTCTGTCAAAACGCGAAGCCACCGGGCTGGCCAACGCCAGCATCTTCTCAGTGATTAACGCACATCACCCAGCTGAGAGCACACAGGCAGAGGGAGGTGAGGGGACTTGTTCCAGGACAGCCAGGAAGCTGAGAGCCAAGGCCGGCACCCAGGCCTCGTGACCCCAGCAGTGCACGAGCCATGCGGTGCCTCTTGTCAGAGAGTCCAGCACTGCTTACATCAATCTTCCTGGCCAGAATCCAAATTTTCCACATTTTGGTTTTATATTTTGTATATCATCTTAATCGACATTGCTTTATTAAACCAGCTATAAGCTTCATGCTTGGCTTTGATATTTCAGATTAAAGCACTTACTATTCTCATACAGAGAACAAAATAAAATACAAATTTTATTTGTTTCCCAGGCTGAAGCTGATTTTGGTTTTGATGCCTTATTCTCCTTTCTACTCTTATGGATTAGGAGCCTATTAAATAGATGAGCAGAAAAACACAGAACAATGAAAAGTAGAAGATGACAGGAGAATCGGGGCAAGAGCAATGGAACCTTCCTGTGAAATAGTTTCTTTTAATCTTTCCATCTTAAGATTTTAAAAGACCCTCAGACCCTAAGAGGGGCCTTTCTGTCTACAAAGAACAATAAAAAAGATGTGGAGACACATGTAGAATATATTAATAAATCAAGCATCAAAAGCAGTACTGAATGGGCATCAGAAAGGTATTTGGATAAGATGAGAAAGCACAGCAAAATATTAAGGCTCCAATTTCTCTAACTCTGCGACACACAAAATGCCATCTAGGAGAGTACACCAATCCTTGCACTCCCAGCTGCCAACGCTGCAAAGCTGTTCTTGCTCCCAAAAAGATGATGAAAACAAGGAATTCTCTTTTCTTCTGCTTCCTCCCCACCATGCAAATTAAGCAGCAGGACAGTACAAGCACAGGTCATTTTACACAGGCCCAAACAATGGGACAGACACAGAGCCCCGGCTCCTTACCAGTGATAGTGTTGTAGTGGTAGGAGGCGTGTGTGAAGGCCTGCAGAAGGTAAGCTTTATTCTTGAATCTGTAGTTGATTTTCTTCTCAAAACTTTCGAACCCTGATATAAGGTGATTCAGGGTTTTATCTGCATCTGGATGGTCAAACATACACCTCGGAGGGATCTTCAGACAGCCGTACTCCAAGTCTCTCCACGCGGAAGTGCACGGGCCGGCCGCAGCGCAGCTCCCTGAAAGGCTCTTTTGTTGGCTGCTGGAATTCTCCCGAGCAGTCCTCTTAATTACCGGGAGCACCTTTAGCCCGAGCGAGCAGAGGAAAAGCTGAGCAGCCCGCTCGCCGCAGCTGGTCAGGTAGCAGCCCAGCAGGGCTTCCACGCAGTCGGCTATGCTCTTGTCGGCAATGCACTGCTCCGTGTGCAGGTCGTAAGAAATGGACTGCTTTCCTGTGTCGACGCCACAGTTCTCCTCTGACGGGTTCCAGAACCCCACCACAAAGTCATCCTCCTCCACAGCTTTGCTGGGATCCAGGTAGCACATTGCATCCCAGGAGCTGTAGTCAAAATCCTCAAAGTCTGATGAAAACGGCATACTACCTAAGGAGGACTTTTTGGGCATTTTCCACTCATATGCAGAATCAGTGGTTGAAAAAGGAGAAAGAGAAATTTTCTTTACAAAGGCTCCTGAGCCCATTAACATGTTATCTATAAATTTGATATGTTCCTGATCGTACTCCAGGAAATCATCCTCGTACTCGGCTTCCTCCTTCGGAGCCCTCCACATCAGGTCCTCCTCCTCCTCCTCCTCCTCCGAGTCCTCGTCCAGTTTGCCATTAGCCAACATGCAGTCTTTTGTCTGAAACAGGGAATGGGGAGAAGAAGGGGAGTCATAGCTGCTGTTTTTAAAAGGGTTTGAAACTCAATAAAAGCAAGGGTTATGGATAATTTCAAATGACAACCCACAAATACTAAAAGGCAACTTTAAAATCATGGCCATTTGTTTTCAATTAACATAAAATAAGTTATTTAATCATATAAACAAAGTAAAACATGTTCTTTGAATGTTCATTTTCTAAGTTATAAAATGACCTTTATCCAGTATAAAGATTGAAGTTAAGGATTCTGAACACAGATATAAAGTTAAAACTAACGTCCACACTGCAAAACTTTAACTCTGGCAGGACATACAACAAAAGCGCTCATCTGCTGACCACACAGACCTTTTTATTTGGCCGATGAAGGTTTAAATCATGGTGACCCAATTTTCAAAATAAAATAAAATCCTACATGCAGAAAAAGCATTCTTTTAATTAAGTAAACATATACTATAAAACATAAAATTATTTTTAAAACCTTATTAACAACAAAACCATACAATAGAGGGCTTTACAGTAAAGTTTTTCTCCCTACTTCCATTTCAAATCAAAGCACATTTGTTACAACGCAGAACCAAATTGCTGTGCTTTACAACAAATAAAAGTGATTGCTGAAGTCAGCTATGAATTTGAGACATTACACTTTCCCCCTCTGCTCTGGGCTGCAGTAATCAAGGTAACAGATTATAGCATAACTGACAAAAACAGAAGAAAATTCAGACTAACATAAAACACAACAATCCAACTGCTGTCAAAAAATCTTTGCTAATTCCAATTTCCTTGGCACAAACTTATTTGTGAATGACAACCTTAATAATGGGCTAGGCTTCAGTAATGATGTAACTTACTCACAATGCTAGAAAAATGCCAAATTTCTGTTACATATTAAAGACAAAACAACAATAACAACAAATCTACCACTTTACTTTGGGCTGAAAGGAAGGAGGGCATGATTCAATTTTGATTGTAACAACTTTCCAGAGTATTCTGACAAAACATTTTTAAACCGTCTGCCAAGCACTTTTGAAACAGAGTAAAGATTTCCTTTTAAACCAAGCTCAAAAGAGAAATACTTCCTTTGAAAAGAAATAATAGCAGTGAAGCAAGCCATACATAACTATATATTGTTCATTTTTTTAATTAAAATTTTTCTTGAAGAGTAAGAAAGAACACTAGAAGAAGCTACAGCGGTAGATCTCAAGAAGAGATTTCTCTCTAAACACCGGTATTTTCCAAGGTAACATGAGATGTTTTTGACTATTGTTTGGTCCTTACAACACAACAAGCCAAGCAGCAATTTAAAAAATCAGACTGGTTAATTTTTTTTTAAAAAATTAAAGCACATCCTTGCTTTTCCTTAATGTGCTACCATAAGCACAAATTGGCAGAACACAGACACACAAAGGACAAAGGACTGTTTTTCATCACCAACACTGTGACCCTGGGCAAAGTCCGTCCATGCTCAGGGTTTAGAAAAACACCAGCGTGAAACCCTTTCCTCTGACCGTCCACGGTCCACTCACTTCTCTAGCAGCACCCATGTGCAAAGTGTCACCTAATCCCTTTTGCTGCAGGGCAGGAGCCAGTGGAGAAAACAGGGAGGCACAGCCAGACACACACAGTGGCATCCATGTGACACAAGGGCCGAGGTCTAGGCACACAAGCCATATGAAATGAGGGTCCCAACAGGATTTCCAAAGCACTCCAAGAACCAAACTGCCAAGTCATCAAAACAGCAAGAAAATAAGAACCGCCACCTTAAAGTATAAACATACAGCTGACACACCAAAGCCACCTTTATGCTGCACGTTTTAAGAGTCAAAAATATTCTGAAACAGTATTTATAAAGATGGACAACTGTATCTGCAAGGTTTTTCCATAGCAATGGGCAATTTTTTCCAAAAATTTATACATTTTCTAAAGTTTTACATATTTCTAAACTAATGGCAAATGTAATTTTTCTGATCTAACCTGTATTAAAATATTCTCGTAACATTTTTCCAGGTAAGTAGCATTTCTATAATAAATCAAATGTTACACGAGATAAAAATGTGCTCAACAAACAGGTATAAATGGGAACTGTCACAGAGCACACACCTATAAATCCTTAAGACATATCTACAACACACTTGTCATGAAGAGGTGCTATTTAGAAAATGTAACCTGTGAAACCTGTCCCTAGCAGCCTGAGGCAAAAATGAAGTAACAGAGCCGGTTTTCCATTAGAGTAAAATAAACCTGGAAGCACGGCTGCCTGAAGATGGTCTGGGACTGCAAGAGGCCCAGGGCTCTCCCACTGCCCACTGGGCAGCTACGTCCAGGCACACAGGTCCCAGCTGCCCTCTGGTGGCCTTCAGGACAAGACAAAGGCCAGCAGCTGGAGCTGGAGCAGAGTCTCCTTGAGCACAATTTCAGCATCTCCAGAAGGGCACAGATTTTTTTATTTGTTTGTTTTTCCAGTTTACAAGGGAAATAGTCCTTAGAAAATCCTGAGCTGCAAAAGCTAGATTTTGTTGAAATTAGTCATTTTAGAAGCAGCCTGAAGATTACAGATCACTGAAAGTCACTTAATTGAATACAGCTAAGGTTTTATAATAAATTGTAATACATAATGGTAAAGTGAAACTTAAGCATTTTGGGTTTTAAGTCAAAATAACAAAATCTTCTACCTTTGGTTAAAGGAAGATAAAAACAGGAACTGTCCTCCATCAAAATTATACTATTTCTAAATTCTCAGAAAAGATGGTCTACTTAAAAAGAATTAATTCAATATGTCAGTATCTGTTGTAAATATAATATGGATGGAAAAAAAAGAACAAAATTCTCCAGCTTACCAAAAACTAAATACCTCCAGTTATCAAAAACTTACCATTTCATCCTTTTCCCATTTATCTGCATTACTTTTGTCTTGATTTACCACATAACCAGGAGGAAGCCAATTCACAGGGGGATCAAATATCGACACCACCATGCGGCTGGGCAGTCCCTTCTTTTTGCCAAGGCGATACAGGTTACAGTTGCTAACCTTTAGCAGAAAAGATTCATAAGACACTTACCCATTAAGATTGGTGGGGTAACTACACAGGGCAAATTAATAATATATTCTCAGCTAAATGCTCTTCATATTACTGTGTTGGGTTGCCAATTTTAAGGGCTGCATAGATTTTCTATTTATGACAGGAAAAGAGCTGTAGATTCCCAAGTATCCTATCTTCTTTAGTGTAGTTATATAAATATTTCTTAATATAAAGTGCAATCCACAAAAAACTAATAAATATAAAAATGTGAATTCCTTATGAATGAGTCGAAGTTCAATCTCAAAACTCTGAAAACACAAAGGTGATATAAAATACAAATTGTTAATTGCAGCTATTAAGGTAGAAAAGAATCCAAATAAAGTTAAGACATAACTTTCTCAGTGACATAAGGGAACACCATCACCTCTAGCTGCAAAGTGAAAAGAGGCGCCGTGGGCAGCTAGAAGCCTCCTACTCCTAGAGCCCAAGCTATACGTGATTTCAATCGTAACCGTCCCTCAGATGTGACTCCTTTGGTCTGGATGGCACCGCAAGCCCTTTCGTTCCACCATTCTTGTTTATACACATCGCTGACACAGCTCACTCCTCACCTCTGGGCTATGTGCTGCTCCTAACGCCTCCATCTTCTGCTCACACCATTGCATGTGTCTAGTTTTCACTTGGAGCCTAGGGCCTAGAACTGTCAACCTCATTTCCATTTCTAAAACCTTGTCACTGAAGTACTTCATGAGCCACTTTCCACGTGACTCAACCACTACGCAGCAAGTACCCACCCGTGAAAGGCTCGTGGCCAGGAGGAGCCCTGTGGCAACCGGTCTGAGAGAGAGAACAGCCTGTGCAAAGTGCAGAGTAAGCAGGGGAGGTTCTGCCTAGCGCCACCACTATGTGCCAAAAAGAGAACCAATATGAATAAAATGTTACCCTTTCTGTACCCTGGGCTTAAAGCAGCACATAAGAACCAAGTGCAGAGGAGACTTAAACGAAGGGAAAACACGTTCAAAGCTGACAAAGGAGAGGGGCTGGCTGGACGGAGAAGGAAGAACTCAGGTCTCAGACCAAATCTGGGACAGGCAGAATCTAACAGGAAGCCAAGGGGTAAACATGTGAAGGAACCACGTCAGCAAAGGCACAGGGCTGGGTGCTGAGCACATGGGGTCCCTGAGGAGAGCAGTGGGCCACAGCCCAATCAGACCCACCCTTGATAGTCCCTGACCTGGCCTTCATCCCAGAGAAGGGAGGAATGGTGATTTCTGCAAGAAATCAGGAGCCAAAGGGCTCTGAGCAGATGCAGGGATAAAGCTCAGCAATGTGAGATCCTCCCTTTCTCACTGAACACACTCATTTCCGGCCTCTCAGATGTTCCTCCACAACTTGCCCTTGGAAATACCTGTCCTCAGAGCTTCAACTCTCCTTACAGAGCCCACTCTGCAAAATCACATCTGAGTCCCACCTTTTCAATTACTGAACATCTCACTGGAGATTTGTACTTCATGTTCTACGAGGTCTCAAATCCCCAACCCTCACCAACTTCCCATATTTCTACCTATCCTACCACCCTCACTGCTACTGTCCCCAACCTCCCCCTGCAGAGTCACCATCAGGGCATGACCAGCCTGCATCAGGCACAACAGGGAGGCAGCAGAAGACAGGAAGCCACAGTGAGGCTCTTAACTGTCCCAGACCAGCAGGAGCTCCTGGCCCAAGTGAAGCACACTCCCCAGCCCTTGTTTCCTTATACGCAAATGGGCCACGCTAGCTGCCTCCTGAAGTCTTGATGAGCGGCTTATGTGAGGTGATTGTTCTAAAATGCTCAGTGGAGTGCCTGTTATTAGACAGCACCTTCTCCAAATTACAGAAAGGCTTACATTAGGTTCGTGTATGTTCACGTTGTGCACACATATGCTGCGCGGGCAGAGCAGGGCTGGCAGAGCATGAGCTGAATCGCTGCTTCTCTTAGTGCTCACCTCAGCCCCTCCCTCATTGTCCACTCTCGTTTACCCCATCCGCTTCTGGCTTAGTTGGGTTTATTTAAACTAAGTAGCCCACACCTTACTAACACCGCAGGCCCTGGCTCGAAGTCTCCGCACTGGTGCCCATCGGAGTGGGACTCCATGCACCTCCTCAGCCTCTACAAGTCTTTGCTCAGCTCCCCCCACACTTTGGCCACTGCCAGCTTTATCTGTTGAGCACTGAACACTCCACCCCACATTCACACTGGCCGTGTGCTGTGCACTCAGCTCTCCCTTCAACTCCTTGAGCGTTGAGGGTAATGTGCAGCTGGGAAGCTCCTGTTGCCCATTTCCCACTCAGGTGTGCACACCTGTTTGCCAGGACACACCCTCCCAGCCACAGGCTTTACACACCTAGGGTAAAGACCCAGCCCCTGAATGGTTCCTTGATTCCCTTCTGTCCCCCTCAGCGTCTAGGACACATACTTGCTCCAACAGGTTTATTTGAACTAAATTTCTAACACTAAATAAGGCACCTGAACATCAGTTAAGCCCCAAACCTGTGTCATCAGCACAAAGCCCCAGAGGCTTCTCCGGACCCTTGTGGAATGAAGGAGCACAGTGCTTGGCTGGCCAGTCCTGAGGTCACATCACACTTAAAACCAATGGCAGGCACACTGAAGAACCAGCTACTCAAAATGAGAGAATGACATCTTACCTTTTTGCTTCTCATGTACGAAAGGCGGCCTTCGTGAGCATCAGGGTAGGTGCAAAACAGGTACGTGGTGATGGCATGCTTTAGGAAGGAGTCACCAAGCATCTCAAGCCGCTCCAGGTTAAACCCATCACTGGCATTTGACAGAGTCAGGGCCTGAAGAATCAGTCCAGGATTGGGGCCAAGCGTCCTGGAGGAGTACCCAGCAAAAGGGCTCTGCTCAGCATCCCTCCTGTCCTTGGGCGCTTTGACAGCATCTGTTGTACCGGGCATGGCGGCCATCACGGGATTTCCATCTGAGGTAGATTTGTTAGCATTTCCATCAAGGTATTTATTACTCAGTAGAGTACATTCATCGCTGGGCTTGGGCTGGTTCTCATAATTGTATAAATTCTGAATGGGATATGAGGTAGTTGGTTGTACAGGTATTTCCTGCTTGTAGTAATTCAGCTGATTTCCTTGGCAAAAGTCTCTGTTAGCTAAATTGTAACTGCCATTGGCAAGGTTTTTATTGAAAGAAAGACCATTAACTGCTGTAAGATCTGTTGAAACCTCAATCTGGAGCTTGCTGGGCGGCTCACTGAGTAGCGTTCTGCCGTTCACAGACATTTGGTCGTGGTTCTCTAGGGAGGGTCTATTAGCACCTTGATGTGCAGCATTTTCAGGGACTACAATTGTGCTGTGCTTACAGTAATTATCATTTTCAGCCGAAGAGGAGTTAGAAATTGAGATGAAAGATTTGCTGTCAATAGATTTTTTCCACCCGAAGTCTAAGTTAGGGTATCTGCAAAGATATTTTTATAACTTCATCAGATCCCTCAACGGGGCTAGGCTTAAGAGTGACAGTGATTTGAATTAAAAAAAAGAAAGAAAGAAAAGAAAGAACACTATAAACACACTCTTCTACTTTTAAGAGAAACAAGTTTCCAAGCTAGAAATCAACATTATTTGGAATTCTGCACAAGGTCACTTACCAAGTGGGACAGTTTCACTCTGCTGCTTTACTCCTTGCCCTGGAGCACAGTGCCACCACCAAAGCTCATGGTGCAGCCTGAACGTGGCCTGCAGTACCGGGTGCCCCAGATAGCATGGGTGGAACCCAGGCCCTCTGGTTAACTAGGGAGCAACTTACATAACTTGTATGCTTCTGCACCTGGAAACGTAGCTACACTTCCTACCTCTCAGGACCGTCCTAAGAATTAAACAAGATAATCTGGCCTGCTCATTTAAACACATGTTTACCACTGTGGTAGGAACGCAAGCAGTAGAGAGCTGTGATTGTTAACATTATATTTTAAAGTTCTTTCAATTCCAGAATCATCTGGTTTGTCTACCAGATAATCAAAATTAATTTGAGTGGTTAAACCAAAAATTTCTTTAGAATTTACTAAACGGGAAGAAAATAATACAAAGAACACACTGAGGCAACTGCTTTTCCATATACAATTGTTGTTTAAAGAGGAAGCAGTCCTAAAGAACTGTTCTTACTCACTTCAGCGCCACCACTGGAGGAGGAAGGATTCCCTCTGCCTGAGGGGCTTTGCCTCCTTCCGTAACTTGGTAAGAGCAGGGGGCTTCGTAACTCAATGTGCAAATTTTCACTTAGGAGTCTAAAACGCATTTTTTCCCCATGTGTTAGACACCCGTGTTTTCCTTTTACTCTCTTAAGAAGTATTTTACGTAAAATCAGATTTTTAACTTAATTATTCTCTTGCAAATAGGACTTTATGACCCATGTTCTTCCTAACCAACAGCACAGGCATACCTAAAATCCGCAGGAAGTGATCTGACTCCCACGCCAGCGTCACTGGCTGTCTGGGCTCTCAACTCCTCTGCAGTCAAAAGGCAGTGAAGGCGGTAAAGGATGCTGGGGAGACAAACTGCTTTTCTCCACAGTGATGCTGGAATTGGATGTATAGCACAAAGTTCTGGAACCAGTATCTTTTGAGTGAGGAGAAAGGTGGGTAGACGAACATAAGGCACACACAGAAAATATTTTTTTAAAGTAAATTAAGGACCAATTCCATTAAGATGAAAATTAGAAATGCTAGCAAAATCTAGTTTTAAATATATTTTTAAAGCAATCCTTTAAGTCCAAATAGGATTTAGCCTAAGACTCATGAGGATGATTTTAAGCTATATTACAGACCAATGATAAAAACATAACTCTCAAGACTTAGCAAAAAGGACATGCAGATGAAACTGAATACACAATACCGACTAGAACAGAACAAACCCCAAGGGCTGGGACACTTGCCCCACATTTGCAAAACCCTCAGTGAACTTGATAATGGACACTGGAACTTATCTTTGAACACAGTAAGCCACACCAGCACCAGCTTGGTACCTGTTTATTCTGCAGGCTCTCCCACTTGGCTTTCCTCTTCTCTGCACTGCTCAGAGGAAGAGCTTTCCCCTTCTGATTCAGATGTCGAGGTGTCAGAAGATTAAGTCTGTAAAAATTTCAAAACAATTTTATAGACAAAAATAAGTTTGCTCTCACAGTGGTTTTCCAACTTCAATGTGCCCACACATCACCTACGAGCTCAATCACAGACTCCTAAACTACTCCCCAGTTAAGTCTTCGTGCAGAGGGTCTTCTGATTTGGGGGTCCACAGATAGCCAACCTCTGCATGTGGCCCTGACCTCTGAAAAGAAAGCTTCTAGTACAATCTAAGGTCACTTCTGGTGTTCTCACCTGGACGACGTGTGGTCCACATCCAGCAGTGGCTGGTTGAGATTGGTCAGGTCAAGGTTGTACTTTGTTTTATAATATTCTGCAAAAGTTTCATACTCAGGGGAAGGAAATTTACTGAGTGGGGTAAGATCAGTGTACACATCAGCTACATAAAATCGATGAGGCTGATCAAAATTGCGGTACCTAAAAAAGAACGATGATTATTTTTCTGTTTAAATCAACTGTTGTCAAGATGCAACTGTTCTAATAGAGAAACACAGATTAAGAATTCAAAAGGTGGGCTGGAGCAGTGGCTCAGTGGTTGCAGTGCTTGACTGGCTTGGACAAGGACCTGGGTTCAAACCCCAGCACTACATATACAACTAAGTGTAAGAAAAACAAAGGCCTGACAAAAAACTAAATAAAATTCTCTTTTTCTGTCTCGCTCACTTGCTCCCTCTCTTAAAAAAAAAAAAAAAAAAATCATAAGGTTAAAAAGAAATGAAAACATCAACTTCAAAGAACGTATTTCAAGTGAGACAATAAAAACTATCAAGTAAAAACAGACTCTTTTCTCTTATTTTATTATTTTGGTCTAAATATCTATATTGTTTGTGATAACACATGAATGCTAAAAGGTACCTTCAAGTATCTATCTCATCAATATAAACAAAAGAAAAAGCTTACAATATCTAAACAACGTAGTAAATCCAATTTTTTTTTTATTTTATTGTTTGTTTTGTGGTACTAGGGATTCAACTCAGGGGTGCTCTCTCGCTGAGCTACATTCCCAGCCCTTTTTACTTTTTATTTTGAGACTGGGTCTCAAATCCCTTCACTTACAGTGTTTTAGTTTCCGTAATGCAAGTAGCCCAGAGAAAATGGGATGCATGCAGCTCCCGCTACTAAGGTCCCTAAGGACCACCGCTGCTTCCTTCCCACTCACATACCTACCTGGGAATGATAACGGCATCTTGGTAGTCTTCTAATTTAAAAACAAAGGGAGTTTCTTTTGAATACTTTGTGCTGGGAATGCCTATACGAGCTTCAGATTTCTCAATATCTTCCATGAATTTAAAATCAATGTCCAAAGTGCTGGAATCATTAACTTAGGAAAGAAAAAGACTCTTTAGCTTATTAAAATATAACGCAGAGAAGATTCTTGAGATATACACTAACATGCACCTAATTTGGAGATACAAGTAGGAGACTTGTAGTGTGTCTGAGTAGCTAACTGTAAGCAACACTCGTTGTGCAGTTGCACTCCAAAGCCTGGGCCCTTCTTACCAGCATCGAGAGGCAGGACGCAGTAAGCTGAGCCGGCATCTGCAGGTTCGAATTCTAGTGCAGGTTTTTCGAGGCGAAGAATGTGTGAGAATATGTACTGGTGGAGTCTTGTAATCAGCTCAAGCATCTGCAGAGACAACGTGAATCCAGACTTCTTCAACTCAATGGATATGGTGACCTCTCCGGAGCGTGTGTACACAGGAAAGTGTGGAATCTGAGCAAAAAGAAAATAAAGCAACCCTCGAAGTCAGTAGGTCTTTATCCCATTGCAGTTAACTTTAGAAAAACATCTCCTATCAGGACAGAGACCTCAGTCTTTAAATATTAAATATACTGAGTTAACAAAGGCACTTACTACTAGTTTTTCTTTTCCTGTTTTTAAAAAAGAAAAAGCTAAGATATTTTTAACAGCAACAGTCACAGTGGAGGTCTACCTGAGGTATGGGTTTGGCAGTCAGTATCCCAAAGCATCGTGTAGTATCTTCGGGGGGATAGAGCTTCCGCCTTCTGAAGTTGAGTTCATCAGGTAATGGAGTAGTTAAGACCATTCCTATCACGTACAGGTAACAGGGCTGCTCAGGTTTGGGATAACTATCCCTCAAACACTCTGGAATCTAGAGTTGGAAAGAAAAATTAAGCATCATGCACAAGTATAAACAGCCTCTA
This sequence comes from Aplodontia rufa, assembly GCA_004027875.1. NCBI lineage: Eukaryota > Metazoa > Chordata > Mammalia > Rodentia > Aplodontiidae > Aplodontia > Aplodontia rufa. Next base: position 81,224 of record PVKS010003233.1, on the reverse strand, counting down.
TTCTAGATGTTGGCAAGAAAAGAAAATTATTCCTAACAATAGTAGGGTTGGGGATGCAGTTCAGTGGTAGAGTGCTTGCCCATTATGTGTGATGCCCCTGGGTTCCACCTCCTGTAAAAGGAAGGCAGGCAGGCAGGTAGGGAGGCAGGAAGGGAGGAATCAAAAAATTAAAAAAATCTAGAATCACTGCAATATTGCCACCGATGTGGCACATTAAATAAATTATTATTTAAAAAAAAAAAAAAAACTTCAATAGAGGTTGGAGTGGTGGCTCAGCAGTCACGGCGCTTGCCTGGTATGCATGAGAACATCGGTTCAAATCCCAGCACCATGTACACAATGAAATATTGGAGCAACAAAAGCTACATGAAAAACTAAATGAAATTGATTCGCTTCCTCTCTCACTGTTCCTCTCTTTAAAAAAAAAAAAAAAAAAACCTTCAATAACATTTTGATATACTGAACAATTCCTTAAACTTTTTTTCTGCGTATAAATGGATGTAAATATACACACAGTCATATTTTTCAATACAAATGGAATCACACAACACAGACTGGTGTGCATGTATGTGTGTAAAATAAAACTGTTTTTTATCCCCAACTACTAGATGAGAATATCTTTCACTGACTCTTCAAAATCATTTTTAATGCTACTTCATATGTGAGTGAGATGTTATTACATGATCTCAATTATTTCTAAGCTTTCAAAATGAATACACTCAACAGACAGATCAGGGTCCTGCAGTTTCTGAGAATAATTAAACGGTAAGGAAAGGCTGGATAAGGAACAGTGGAAACCTATGAGACCCACAGTTCACAAGGCAGCAGTAGCATGCTTCTCAGAACACTCACCACTGATGGCTTCTGTCATATGAAGCTGGTTTGATAGGAAAACTCAGTATGAGAGAAATAAGCATTCATAAAAGTAGAAAAAACTCATAATATTTATTTATTTGTTTTTTGGCACCAGGGTTTGAACCCAGGGCTGCTTAATCTTCCCAAACCTTTTTATTTATTATTTTGACACAGGGTCTTGCAAAGTTGCTGAGGCTGGCTTTGAATTTGCGATCCTCCTGCCTCAGCCTCCCAAGCCACTAGGATTACAGGCATGTGCCACTGCACTGGGCAAAACTCATGATTTTGAAGACCAATATAATTCTGAATCTTGGAATGCTTATCTGGGTACAAAATGTTTAAGTAAGACTCAGTAAAAATTGCAAAAGCAAAACAAAAGAACTACACATTTAGGTTAAGATGAAAAGTACACGGCAAAAGTCTGCTTTTGTTTTTAGTTCTTGTGACATGAAAATATAGAGCAAGTATGGCGATACCTAGAAGGCAGACTCAGAGGTTTTAATGTCCCACCAGAAGTCACTGATGAGGCCACATTCCACAGAAATGACCAGAGGCTCATATCTAAACCTGAGACCTGTGCTTCCACCCTCCTGTGCACCCTCATCCTGAGCGCTGGCCACCCACCCACCTCACCACGCAAATCTCCTCTTGCCTTGGTGCCAATAATGAGCAAGGCAAGACTTGTGCCATGAAAGGACGAAGCAGGGCCTCCCTTAAAAGAAGTCAGCTCGTTCTGGGTAGAATCCAATTCCAAGCCCAAGAGTCCTTTAGAGGAAGCAGTGGCTCAGCAGTTTCGGCACTTGCCGCACATGCGCAGGGACACAGGTTCATACCCAGCACCACACCCACAATGAAGTGTTGGAGCAATGAAAGCCACGTGAAAAACTAAATGAAATTGAGTCTTTCTCTCTCACAATCCCTCTCTTAAAAAAAAAAACAAAAAAACAAAAAAACAAAAACCCCTCTTGAGGGGAAAAAGAAAATCACGAAACAACATCTGAAGGGAACAAGCTGACGGCAGAGGCTGCACGCTGGAGGAGTGTGCTCCTTTGGCCACTGAGGGGTCAAATTACGAAGCTATGAGGTTCTTCCTCCGTGTGCAACAGAATCAAATCAGAACAGCCAGACGGGTATTCGATTCTAACCAATACTAACTGCTTTTGGGTAGCACTGCCTTCGTTTGGTGGAACCTGGCCTTCCTGGAACACTGGTCTCTTCTTCATCGTGTAGGTCAAGCTCTTCTTCATATTTAACAGTCTCCTTTCCAACTGGCATCAAATGCTCGTCCAGCTCACCTGCGAATTTAGACATAGTTAGCATAAACAACCCAGACTTTGCCTGATTGGTCAGTAAATAATCTAGAGCAATACCATGTAAGAAAGAAAGCAGAAGGGCAATGAGAATTAAAGCAGCTTTGCCTTTAACAACACCAAAGCAACTGGAGGTGGAACTTCAGGCATTCTACTCTGTCATTCATGGATTCACTATGAGCAGGATTAAAAGCAAAACTTCCAAGGCTGGGGTTGCAGCTCAGTGGTTGGGTTCACGTAACATGCGAAAGGACTGGGTTCAATCCCTACCACTGGAAAAAATATCTAACAGGACGAGAGCTCACATCACTTCTGAACAAAAGGCATGGAGAACAAGTCTTCCATGTAAAACAAATGAAAGATCATTCTCAGCACTAGCGAAGACCAATCTGAGACTCATGACCCCACGGTTAGCAGACCTTCATGGATTTAGCAGGGGTCAGAAGAGGAAGCAAACGCACAGCCTTTGTTTCCAGCTAGGCAGCAGAAGAACCCCCCAGCACGGCAGGATTTTCCAGTGATGTGTGCATTTACATTCAAGGAAGCACAGCAACGGCAACAAGTTCCCAGCTCTAGAAACTCTTCAGAAACATGGCAAATCCTTGGTTGCTTTTTTTATGGTGTTTACAGTTTATTTTTATTTACATGTTTTTTAAACATGCTTACTTACCAATTTTGTGCAGTTTTTCACAGCAAATGAGAGCTACAACTCTCTCAGCCAATCGTACACAGCTCATTGGTGGGCCCTAAAAATAACAAAAGACCTTTCCATGGCACGCGCCTGTAGCTGCATCAGCACCAGCACAATTCACACCATGAAACCTCGACCCAGTATTTTTCAGGTTTATCAGAACAAAGTTCTTTCAATTTACCAGAAAAAACTTCTTCATTTTCAAAGACAACAGCAAGTTTTAAAATATCTTATCTGAAATATTCATCTTTAAAAACTCTGCCCACAAAAAATTAAGTCCTATTTTGATAAATTTCAGTAATATTTTAAAGTATCTTATTTTCATGAATCTACAAATATGTAACAAAAAATAAAGAATCATTGGGATATAACATAGGTCAACAATCCTCAGCAGCTGTGTTTCATATTAACGAGTCATCTTCGACTATCTACAACTCAGTGCTGCAGCCAAGGAAAGAACAGTGGTTTTACAAAAGGCAAATTTCTGAGTAGCCAACAAATAACTAGGGTAGTCCCACTACATTTAATGAACTTTGTGTCACTATAAGTAACAAGGCTATGGTTGAATGAGTCTGTCAAAGACCTTGGAGGAAACTTCACAGATCCTCTAGTGCAGTTCCAAGAGTCGGTCAACTGCACAGTCTATTAAAAATCTGAATATGTAGCTGACTACAAGAGACCTATAAATTTACTTTCCAACGTGGACTTTAAAGCCACATGTATAACTTGCATGCTTCAGAGAAGCTAGAAAAAAAAAATCCATTGACTGCATATATTTTAAAAGGCACATTTATTTTTCTAACTTACAACAATGGAGGCTCGAAGAGGAGAGTTGATTGGCAGGTAAAGAGTTGAATAAAATGTACCATCAGGCAACTCTCGAGTTCTGCATTTGGGAGCTAGATGAGTAAACGGATCACTTGGTAATCTAGCACAGTATCTGTGAACAAAAAGAAATTCTGAAGTTGAATACACAAATGAGAAATAGGAAAACTTGTATTGATATTCACATTGGATTTTGATTTCTTATGTCCCTCTTCCCCTCCACTAGATTGGCATTTCTATGTGGAGCACGTACTTCATTGCTTCAAACTTTCAACAAGATAGAACTGAGAATCTGAAATTGATGCATGCAGCTAGGGAGCTACATTTTAATCTTATTTAATCTAAACTGAACCTTGAATTTAAACAGCTACGTGTGGCTAGTGTGACCATGATGCACACAGCACACAAAGCACCACTCTGAAGCTGCGAACACAACACACTGCCAATGCTTGTTTTTTAGTAATAGTACATTTACCAGCGATGTAAGGAAGACCTCAAAAGAAGGCAGAAAGAACCCAGCACTGATACAAGAAGAGCACCAAACAAGAAGAGTGATGGAGCAGGGCAGGAACGAGCCCAGAGAGAAATGGGCCCAATCAAGGAAGGTGCTGCGATGGACAGCAGCCACATGCGGGCAGAATGTGGGCAATCAGGGTACCCTACAGATTGGGGAGACGGGCTCCATACAGAGGTTGATAGAGCACATAGCTGACCACTTAGAGGACAACAAAACCAGACTTCTCACTATTGGACAAGGAAAGAACAAAGAAAAGAAATCTAGAACGAATCCTCTAGTGTCATACTAGAAACAGAGGTACCAAAAGATAGACAGATATACAAACAAATGCAGATGTAAAAGCTCATTTGAATACAAATATATAAATATGCACATGATATAAACAGGCTAGAAAACTCTACCTCTGCCCACCCTACTATCAATGAACACACCTCTTGGTTTCTAAACACAACTTGTTCCCCATTAAAATGAACCAGGGCCTTGGAAAACCAGCCACAGTATCAGGAATGGGGTAGGAATCTATTCCAGTCGAGACCAGAACATTTTGTGCCAGAAAAGAAGAAAGCATTTGAGAATAATCGTGACATGTTTAAAGACAGAAGCTAGCTTGAAGGGGTTCCCACTGGCCAAACTTAAGAGAATTTTTGACATCAAAATTTATTTTGCTTCTGAATAAAATTTGTTCAAATACATAATCTAGGTATGTATCTGCCTTTCTTAGTTCTTAGAAATATTATCAGCTCTGGATAAAATAAATTAGAACATATTCAAATATATAAATGTATTATAATCTCACTTCACTAATGGAAGTCAACATTAACCAATATTTATAATGCAAAACAACAAATTTCAAGATTTAGAAAAGTTATTGAGCATAATAAAATTAAATCTAATTAAAAGCTATTTTCATCACGTTAACCTTGTCAATGACTACTATTACTGCACAATACTGCTTTTGCATGAAAAAAACTTCTCTGTTATCAAAACATTCCAAGTCATAACTGAAGACGGATGATTCCAAACTGTAAACAAATAACAACACTTAATGGTTTAGGGCTAAGTCTTGCAATACTCACAAGTTTCCACACCGAAGAACTGACCCCATACCTGTTGATATGTCCGATGGCCGTGTTGATAGTGACCCGTGGACCCCCATCATCGGGCCTCAGCACGTATGGTGGGAAAACATCGTCATCGTCCACCACAGGGTCAGCATCAGTCTCACCAGCATCAACGGACTTGGAACACTTGTTTCTCAATATCTGAACATTTTAAATCAGAACTGAGGATAAGAACAAAACTCTCCTCCGTCACATGCTAGTCGTCTGCCTTGGTACCTACAGATAAAGCTCTTCTGATGTGACATATCCATCTCTCCTAAACATACTTCAACACTCCCACGGAATCCCTCCCAGCTCTAATCTCCATGCTGCATGATGACATGCTCCACCCCTGCCACACTCAATCCATGGTCACTCTGTCATCCACACTTGCAGCACCCTTTCCCAAACATCCTTCCCCACAGATTCCTATGACCATTTCCATTGCTATTTTATTGGAAGCTTCCAAACACTTTGCAAAATACTGCTGGGTCTTTCTAATTATTCTAAAATTCCTTCTAACCTGTACATTGCACAACCATGTTCTCTGTGGATAACCTGTTTTTGTCTAGAAGACACCATATTAACTTTTAATCTTACCTTTTCAATAGCTTTGTAGGTTTTAAGGTCTTCTTCAAAACTTTTTATTCTGTCTGTATCTGCTAACATAATGTAATTAGAGATCGGTGCCCTTGCTCTCCCTTTAGATTGAACGTAGGATCGGTACTCTGAGGGTAAATCGAAACGAACCACCAAGTTGCATTTTGGTATATCAACGCCCTCTTCCACAATACTCGTTGCAATAAGCAGGTTGGTCTCATGTGCTCGAAATTTTCTAAGTACCTGAAAAAAATCCACCAAGAAAAGCAGTTCTAAGAAATCTTCTAAAGAAAATAATACACTCACAATAATTAACAATGGTCATTTCTGACATATACCCTGAACATGCTCCATCTCAAGGTCAGTCTAAGATAACAGCATCAGGGGCTGGAGCAGTGGCTCAGCGGTTAAAGTGCTTGCCTGGCAGGGGCGAGGACATGGGTTTGAACTCCAGCACCATATACACAAAGTGTTGGAGCAACAAAGGCCACAAGGAAAACTAAAATAAAATTGATTCTTTCTCTCTCAGTGTCCCTCTTAAAAAAAAAAAAAAAAAAGTAACAGCATCACAGGAACAAATAAAAATGCATGGCCACAAGGACAGAGATACTTAAATTTAATGACAGGAGTTTTCAACTAAATAGGACCAGAAAAATCAAAATGCCCTTCTATTTCAGAGGAGCACCGGTGTCACAAATCACAGAAAGCCTTCAGGTTGAAGGGGCTGACTTCTTTAATGACTACAGTGGGTTTAACCAACTAAGTAACCAAATGAATCCACTTGTCGAGTTCTGCACGATCACAGTGCCCTTCTGTGAGACCTTTGCCAACACCCCTCCCCAAATCCAAACTCCACCCCGAGATCCCAGACCCAGTAAGAACTGGAAACTAGAGCAGCGCCTGCCTATCTTCTAGCACACTGGGAAACTTTCAGTTTAAGGAGTCAGAAATGATTAACACAAAGTGAAAGCTTTCTCATGTGAGAGTTAACATCTTACCACTCCCAATGAAGGGCAAGTTAAATAACAATACAGCTAGTTTTTCTATAGTCAGATCTACTTGACTGGCTCTTGAACTCACCAAGCCCTGAACATCCTGAAAGCTGTGATGACAATCCCTTTAGCAGGAGTTAATCTACTCAAGTTAAATAACAAACTTTAACAAAAGGTTTTTCTCACAAACTCAAATGCTGAACTCTCAGCATTGTTACAGAATGCTGTTTTCTGTACGACTTTAAAAAGCACAAAAAACATTTAACATAAAATCTACAAAACACAGTGTTATTCCTTAAAGTATGCAACCAAGGTAGGACTTTAAACGGAAAAAAAGAACAACAAAAAAAACCTTATTCTAGGAAAAGACGTCAGGTGTATGGAGCGGATGGAAGTTAGGGCTACCAGGTTTTGTTTTTCTACAAAATGTAGCTGTGACATCAATCGAGCGAAAGAAAATGAACCGGCTGACAATTAAAGACGCAAAACTGATTTACCAGACAAGCATTCTACAAGCATGTACACTAGCACAGAGCCACCTCCCAGGGAACAGTTGTTCCAGGTATTACAACGCCCTGTATTAAAGAGGTACAGAAACTGCTGGGGAAGTAGGACGAAAGGGAGTTCCTACAGCAAAGTTCATCTGTACTACGTCTGAAAATGGCTTGGGTGCAATCTTTGATTTAAGTTACCTCTTCCTGTTTTCTGAACTCGGCTTCCATCTGTTTGTTTCGAGGCTGATTCTTTCCAATGCCATGTCCAGTTATAAAGTTGCTGCTGATATAAGCCAGCTCTGGATCTTGTTTGCCAGCTTCCTTTATCAATCTAAGAACATTATACATATTTGGAAGTTAAACACAGCTGAGGGAAAAACATTTAAACTTTTGTTTTTAAGATCTCCTTTAAAATAGAAATACATGTACGGTATTTTTTGCCAACACACCAAACAAAACAGCACTTTCTTTTCCCCCCCACCTAGCTTCAACAGAAATCATGGCCACACTTCAGCTCATACATCTGTGGACCAAGCACTCACAAAGCTGCACTTGAGGCTGATTTCTGCTGGCAGGTGAAATGGGAGCACTACCTCCGGCTTTTGATTTGGGGATGATGACATAACAGAAACTTGGATCAGCGTGGGACCGGACTGGTTAGAGAAACCCGCTCCACGCAACCTGGCTTCCGAACAGGCTTCTGGACACACTGGTCGCACGACTGGCTTCAGCAGCCACTACACTTTCCTCTGTGGCAGTGCTCACGTGGAATAAGGACCACGAGCCTAACACCAAGGGGAGGAGCGCATGCCCTTGTCTAGATGGCAAAAGGGTTCCAGCTGGAGGTGGAAAAGAACAGCCGCTGCTTTTCACCTTACCCAATACCTACATCCCTGCCTTGTCATCTCGATCCCAAACCATCTGATCCCCAGACCACTGACCAGAGTTCAGCACAGCAATGCCAAAGAGTTTCCACCCAACCTGCAATGAAAGAGACCCCTGAGCTGTGATCCCCTTCCTGCCAGCTCCTCTGTAAGGCTGGCCTTCTGGCTAAGACAGGGAAAGAGCGACAGGGCAGGATCATGTTACATGGGCACCAAAGGTTAACAGTTAGCGCTGCCATTACAGCTAGTTTGGAAATACCCACATTAGAAAACTCAGCACGCAGGATAAATGGTTCCACACCTGACCTAAGTGATTCCATATGGTTCCTCTGAAGTCACACACAGTATAAATTCCTAATACAAAACTGCATTTGAAGTCAGACCTCTTTTGTTTTGTTTTGTTTTGTTTTTAAATATGCGATACAGGTTAACATCATATAACACTTGTGTGTTCAGGCTGCTCGAGTGTGCCCCACAGCCCAAGGACTTAAAAATATCCAGAACCTGAAACCTCCTTATTATATTCCAAGGTTCTTTAATTATTTTATTATAATAAATGCATCATGCCAGTAACAGAGAACAGAATTATATGCAAACAATCAGCATACCCAAATGCCTAAAATTTGAAATAAATTACCTTAGAAAAAAACATGTACTTCCAAATTTTAATTTAATAAATAAGCATCAATTTGAACACAGAAGTTTAAAAAAATGCATTTCAAATTAGTCTTTAAAAATTTTTTTTTCAGTTGTATTTATTTATTTTTATGTGTTTCTGAGGATCAAACCCAGTGCCTCACATGTACTAGGTTCTCTACTACTGAACTATAACCTCAGTCCCCCTCAAGTTACTCTTAATTAGGCAAAGAATGTATCTGACCAAAATTATCAATCAGGTGGATTTCAGTTATCTGAGAACAAAACACTAACAGTAATGTGCTTCTCCTCAGTGACACCCACATCAAAGCTGCAGAGAAAAGACAACACGCACATTAATAAAATATCTGAAAGCAATAATTAAATGTCATACACTATGCATTTAAAAAAGAAAACGATTTCTCTTCTGGATGAATTTAAGGGATGCTTAACCATGTCTCAAGACAAAAAGCAACAGGCTTCAGGAGAAACAAAACAAGTGCCCACTGTCCTTAGGGAGTTCACAAAGGCCTAAGGAACTACCTAAAGACTTGGTGCTGGGTGAAGTGGTGCACACCTGTGTTCCCAGCAACTTGGGAGGCTGAGGCAGGATGACTGCAGGTCCAGGCCAGCCCGGGCAACTTTGACTCTGTCTCAAAACCAAAAAGAAAAAGCACTGGGGATGTGGCTTAGTGGCAGAGCAACCCTGGTATCAAAAAAAAAAAAAAAAAAGAAAAGAAAAAGTTTTTTGCTTCCATGGAATGGGTCAGAGAAAATTTTGTTTGATTTTTCAACTGAGTTTATATGAATTGCTCCACAAACAGGCCACTTCATAAACTATACTGTTCTCCAGTGCACGGTGCTTCTCACACTATCTAGAGTGAAGAATCAGTGTTTAGCAAGTTTTTGAATTCAGAGACCAATATTTTTAAATTTTTGAAAAATTCTGTAAAAATGCATTATTAAAAAATGAAACTTAAAAAACATTAAAATTCAAATGCCCATTATATTTAGCAGACATAAAATTACCATCAACGATTCTAAGAGTGTCTATGTTTACTTTCAACATCTTGAAGCAACTCTGAGCAGAAGGAAGACCACACTGTATTTCCACATAATGCCTCCCCAGATAATCTGGAGACAGCATGACCAAAAATACCAAGGACGTACACAAAAACTAGATTACACGCAGTGCATACACCGTAAAAGAAAAAGCTTTTTTCAAAGATACAAATATCAAATTTCTACCATGTATATTAAGTATATTATCAATAGTACCACTAAGAGAACCCCTTACTTCTGATATTTTCTTGTCAATGTGAGAAAACCAAATACATTTCTCTATGATCTTACCCTCCCCAAGAAAATCACTTTCACTGACAACCATGGGACCTTTTACTGATGCTGCATCCCCCAAATACATCCACAACTAGAAGAACTAGTCTTTCTATGTGACAGGGAACATAACAGCACTTTCATATGCACTATCTTTTATTAACAGAAGGGTAAATATTATTACCACTTAGTTAAATAAATCTCATAAAGTATATATCGAAAGAGCAGACAGAAGTAAAAGGGACAGGGGCCCTTTGACGAAATGCCTGAGTATTGCCGGGGCAGGAAAAACGAGAGCCTTGCATTTTAATGTTACAAAAATCCCATACATAAAAGCAACCCATAAACCCCTAATGTGATCGAAGGGTAACGAAGCATCTTGTTACCAGGCGAGAAGTACTCCAAAACAAAACAAAACGAAAAAAAGGACAAAGGTTTGCCAAAGGGACCCAGAGGCTAACCTCTAACTCCTAATGGCTGAAGCTGAAACAATTCGGGCAGCAAAGCGAGTAACAAGTGTTAGATTACAACCCGAGGTGTGAGAGACTTGAGTCTCCACTACAGGAAGGCGGATCTGAGAAACAAAACAGCAAGCCCAATAGATAGGAGGAGGCAGCTCTCCCTCCAGGAGCGCTAAACAACTGCTGAGAGTGCCCCTCCCTCCAGGCGAGCTGGAGGCGGAGACCTGCTTCCTAGCTACCAAGAAAAGGAGGCAGGGCTGGCAAGGGATGAGGCTTGACAACAGCACTGTGGCAGGCAGGAGGGGACCAGAGGGCACGTCCACGCTGCAGGATTCTTCAGAACCCGACAAGCCCAGCCTAATCCTGACAGCAGACAACCCACAGGGAGGGACACTTACGAAATGCTTGAGCGGAACTCTTCAAGACTGGCCAAGCTCGTCACAGGCAAGGAAAGCCAGGGGAGCTACCAAGAGACCAGAGGAGACTGGGGAGAAGTGACAATGTGACAATGTGAAGTGATGTGATACCTGGGACTCCAAAGGAGATGCGAGTAGGAAAAATGACATAAACCAAATAAAGTCTGGTGCTTAGTAAGGACTAAGGCACCAAGTTAGTTTCCTAGTTATGACAAATGGTGACTTGTTAACAGTGGGTGAAACTAGGTCAGAGTATGAATACAGGAAATCTCTGCACTGTCCAGCTTTTTCGTAACTCAAACTATTCTAAAACAAAAAGATATGAGGAAAAGAGTGCGGAGGGATAGAGACAGGATGTGAACTGAGGTTTGTTCGATGACAAAATTCCAATATACTAATAAATCATACAGTGAAAGATACAAGACTTGGTGACCAACTGAGAGTCATTTTCTGCCACTTGATATCTGCAATTTTGGCCAGATCGCAAACTGGGTCTTGATTTCTTCATCTGTAAAATGGTAAGAACATCTACCTACGTTCCTCCCTCACGGAGTGCTATGAAAAAATTTTAAGTATACGTAACAGTGACCTGTGAAGCCCTGCCTAAGAAGAAGGGAAGTTACAGGTATGAGACTGAGCACACCCACACCACACACAGAAGGTGCTGAGAATGGGCTTCCAAATAGAACGGAAAACTGTACGATCACGCCAAAAGCTTACACTCCCTCAAACTGGCCACGGAAAGGGGGTTTGCTCCCATTAAACTGATGGAAGGAAACAACCTGGATTTCAGGAAGTTTTTCTAAGCTTGTTAAAGAGCTTACTGGAACAAGACTTCTATTGTACATTTAATTAGCTACCCATAAAGCCAACCTCAGGCTGTTCTTGATTCATCCTATAACACTAAACTCCAGGCACATTTTATGAAAGCTGATCACAACTAATCTGATCCTGAGAGTCAATAGGAAGTAACTGATTGATTCTGGATAAACCATTCCAGACTAATATTCCTGCAATGAAACCCGACACACCTCTACATGAAAATGACATGCAGTTCGATCCCTCACAAGGCAAGTGTGTGGGGGCCATACAGAAATGAAGGAAGGAAAATAAACCTCTTTCCAAGCCCCAGAAAATGACCCTAGAAATGCCTTTTTCCCATCCAAGCAATAATCCTTCATCAGTCCCCGCTCAGGTCTCCTGGCCGTCTTCCCATTGTGAAGCCCTGGTTTACAGTGCAGTGAGGCCCAGGGGCATGGTGACTGTATAAAGAAATGGAAACTAGGAGTGAGGGAATTAGGATTCTAGAATTGTCCTGCCACTGGCTAGCAATTATACACAGAGCAAATCACTTTTCCTCCTGGGGCACTTTCTCTTTTTTACAAAAATAAGTGGGTTGGATTAGATAGTCAATGAGGTCCCTTTCCAACCTTAAACTTCTGATTTAAAGGTAATTCAGTACCTAAAGTTATTTTATTTCATATTCATCAGAAGGTTCAGGCTCAATGACTACGAAAATTACCAGACTGAAAACTGCCAGATGACTACCCTCGAGTCCAACTTCTTATTACTCAAAAAATTTTAAAACTACCAAACATTCAGAAGCAGTTAAGGAAAAAAAATCCCAAATTACCTCAGGAAACAAAGCTTAATTTTTCCTCAGAGATCACTATACTTGTAGAAAAGGCTATTACAGACCAACTCTAGCCAATTAATGGATCGTGCAGAAAAGTCTACTGTTGTGAGTACAGAACAGGGGCCCTTTTTGGCAGAAAATAATTGAATATCCACCCACAAACCAAAAGGAACATATGTTAAGTGATCATTGACACAAATTTGAGTATAGTTCCTTGGCTAGTCTATATTCAGGAAAAATTAACATTTATTGAAAAAGGGGAGGGAGTTGGAATCCACAACACAAAGGTGAGTTTGCCGTCACTTTTGCTAATACTCAGAATTATTCCCAACAATACTCTTTTTTTTTTAAAGAGAAGGACAGTGAGAGAGAGTCAGAGAATCAATATTTTTTTTCAAAGAGAGAGGGATAGTGAGAGAGACAGAGAAAGAGAGAAACAGCTTTATTTAGTTTTTCACATGGCCTTAGTTGCTCCAGCACTCAGCTGTGTACGTGGTGCTGGGGTTTGAACCCGGGTCCCTGTGCTTGCCAGGCAAGCACCGAAACCACTGAGCCACCGCTCCAGCCCCAACATTACTCTCTTCTGATTCAGAAATTTTTAACATGTGATTTATGATCCAACCCAAACTGTAAATCCAGTTCTAAACTTTTTCCACTGCATCCTTAGAAGCATGAATCAAAAGTACTTAAGCAGGCTGGGAAAACAGTCTTGCCTACACCAGCTGGACAGCCTCTGGTTTAATTTAATTCTGACACTGTCTACCTGGAGACATGGTCAGATCCTACAGAATGCAAGGCTCAGTCCCCAAGGCTACTCCACAACTTCAGATGCCAACTGAAAGTCCTGGGTGGTTCTATCCCAGATGGTTTCTGACCCACTGGCTACAAATCAGGGTTCCTACAACCTCCACCTTGGCTTTGATTTGCTGAAGTGATTCAGGGAAGTCAGGGACACTTGGTTTACAAATTTAATACAAAGGATGTTCCGAAGAACACAGAGATACTGGAGATGCACAGGATAACACACGCGTGCGAGGGGCACAGACCTCCAGGAAGCTACATGCATACAGGTATCCCAAAGCCTCTTAGGACTGTCCCTTGGATTTTTATGGTGGCTTCATCACAGAGGCATGAACTGATTAAATGACAGTCCCTCTTCCCTCCCTATAGGTTAGGGGGTGGGACTAAAAGTTCCAACCCTCTAATCTTGCCCCTTTCTGGTGTCCAGCCCCCAAGCTATCAAGGGGCTGGCAGCCATAAATCACATCATTAACACACAAGAGTGATTTAGGTATCACTTTGATGATTCTAAGGATTTTAAGGAGCTGTATGCTAGGAAACAGGAACAAGACTAAATAGATACTTCAAAATGTCACACTGAAGGGAAAAATTAACATAAAAAGCCACATACCCAGATAAAATTTATCCTGATTACTTACTTGAAGGAGAAAGCTTGATGTGAAATTCTTAACACAATTCCTAGTATTTAAAGGTTAATAAACATCTGAACTGAATCTAACAATTGAATACAAATGTTTTACTTAAATATTAATTTTTCTATTTCTCTATTTTAGATAAATTAGAATGGATTAACATCCTTTAAGGCGAAAATCTCAGTCATGTCAAAATTGGCCTTCAGGGAAAGTGACTGTATTTACAAATATCCCCTCTGCAACCCCCAAAAGCATAGAAGTCACCCCTGGAAGGGACTGAGCCAAGGACACGCAGCCAGTCCAGCCTCCGGCTGGCTGTACAACTCAAAGGCTGCTCTGTGCTGCGAGGAAGCAATTGTTAACCTGAGGTTCACCTGTTTAGGACAACTGCTGTGTATCTTCTCTCCACAAAGATAATGCCACATAAAATATTGGTAAATGGAGAAGGAAAATTTGTCTCTGGCTTCTCTTTTTCTTCAATTTCTTCATCCTCATCATCATCCTCAGAATCACTCCATGACACGTAATTATCCTGATTCCTGTTGTTGTACCACTCAACACTTTCAAACTGCTGCCGCTCGTACGGTTTGTATTTGCGTAAGATTTCAAGCAGTTTTATTACTTTAGGAGTCACAAATCTCAGGTCAAGTGAGGCGGGCGAGAAGTGCTCTTCACATAGTGCATGTATTTTCCTTAGGAAAGTGTCTGTAAACAATAGAAATTTTCTGTGCAGCTCCTCTTGCTCATGTTTGATATATTTCTGAAGTTCTCTCACCATCATGCCAGCTACTTTATCTGCACACCAGGGTCCCAGAACTACCAATACTGCACGACAGTCTGAGAGAATCTACCAAAAATAAAAAATAAAAAAAAGAAAAGAAAAGAAAAAAAAAAAGAAAAAGAAAAAAGCCAAATACTAGACAATAAATCATGCAGCATTTTTACACGGGGTTTAACTGGTACTTAAGTTGTCTTCAAACTGCCCTTCAATCAATCTACCCCACCAATAAACACTAAAGTTAATTCCCTATCTGGGGATTCTGCTATTTCCTGTATTTATGCCCAGAACCACATCCTTTTTTCCATCAAGAATTATTAAATAGAATAGATGCAATAGTGTCAGGTTAATCAAACCTAGGAGAACTTAGTTTTAGGTCTGAGAAGGAGGACTACAAATCATTTATTTCTTGCCTAATACACAAAGAACTGCGCAGCAGAGCAAGTCTCGCTTCAGCGACTTGTGCTCTTCGGCACCCTTGAACTTCATCTGCACACAGCACCTCCTGGTCTTGCCTAAGTAGTCCCTTGCAACCAACAGTGAAAAGGGGAAGGCCACCAGCTGGGGGTAAATTCTGGCCAGCAGCAGCCAGCACTTCTGCTTACAAAAGTTAGACTGCTCTAACCCACTCTACAACTGTTCTGTGGCAAAATTTCAGTGAAAATAAACCATGATTGCCAGGTTCCTTATCTTTGAAATCCCAGCTCAATCTAAATTCTCATCTTGGAGTCTACCCACAGTGCCAAGCCTCGTAACTCTAGCTCAGGCTGCAGAGCTTGGTTATCATGGAGGAATCACCAGGTCTATACATCAAGCACAAGTCATGCTGGGTTCAAACAGACTCAGCAAAAATTCAAAGAATGAAAAAAATGTGGGTATCAGCATGAGTCAGGTGTAGTGACACATGCCTGTAATTCCAGCTACTCAGGAGGCTGAGGCAGGAGGATCACAAGTTCAAGGCCCGCCTTGGCAACTTAGCGAGAGCCTGTCTCCTAAAAAAAAAAAAAAAAAGGATTAGGGGTGCAGCTTTGTGGTAGAGCACCCCTGAGTCGAATCCTCCCCCCAATTAAAAAAAGGAAAAAAGAAAAGAAAAAAAAAATCAGCATGAGAAATTAAAAATCCACACTCAAAACGGTGTTAACATTGAAAAACGGCTGCCAACTCCGAGCACAGTGGTTCTCAAGCTTCGCTGCATCGGGATCACCGGAAGGCTTGTAAGACTCAAAGCTCAGCTCCAGGGGCCCCTCCTCTTGCATTTCTAAAAATTTAAGTGGGCTGGATACTGTTGCCACCCACATGGGGCCCAACTTAAGACTATCTCCCTAAAGCTGAGTGTGCCACGCACGATGACAGGCTGACAAGCTTGTGTCCAGTTACGCACATCACATGCCCAAGGGTTAGAGCAGGAACTAACTCACCTGAGCAAAAACAGAACTAAAAAGTGAACTCACGTCCTACCATGAAGTAACCATAACACGCAACCTAACTCATATCCTTAAATCATGGAAGTCCATGGCAACCAGAGGGGTGCACGTGGCGCACGCCTGTAATCCCAGCTACTCAGGAGGCTAAGGAGGGAGAATGGAGTTCAAGGCCAGCCTGGACAACCTAGAGAGACTGTCTTTTTGAGAGCCATCTCAATACAAAGTAAAAAAGGCTGGGGCTATCGCTCAGCAAGAGAGAACGCTGCCAGCATGTGTGAGGCCCTGGGTTTGACCCTTAATACTACAGAAACTGAATCAGTAAGTAAGTAAACAATTAAATACCTGGCAGGTGAACTCAATCTTCAATCTAACATGAAATGTGCAATGAAAAATGTCCAAGGAGGTACAAAGATACGGCCTTAAACTAAACTATTTTGAAAATGGCCTCTCATTACAAGCATATTTTCATTTCAATATTAAAAATAAACAGACGCTTTTCATTATACCTCATACTTTGTATCTGCTTACCTGTTTAGAAATTAAAGTAGAATCTCTTTCTTTTGAATGTACAGATATATTACAGTCATTGATAAAATTAAGTGCTTCTTCTAATTCCATCAGCAGTCTTTCATAAAGCCCACTTCTGTCAATAAATGGTCCACAATCTACCACGATCTCACATGGCTGAGAAGTATATCTTTAAGATCAGAAACAAGGCATCAGTATCACAACAGAGAAAACACTTAATAACCCTTTTTTTTTTTTCCCCAAAAATCAGGACAAGAGAATAGATACTAAGAAATATACTAAAATATTGGCAGTGGGATACAGTCATAGCTATTTTAGACTTCTCTGTATTACTGAATTTCTCCACAGAAAATGTGTAATGTCTTTTGTAACCTGGTAAATTATTATTTACAAGACAATTTCAAAAGGAAAAGGGAGAACAGCGGAAAGAAGAGAACACAAATTGGGCATCTATTCCAACATGAGCACTATGCTAGGAACCTTGCCTACCCTTCATTTTCATTTTAATCCTCACACAGGATTATGAAGGAAATGAGAATTCAAAGACATTAAGTATTTCTACCAAAACTCAGGACTGCCTTCCTCTGAAAAGCTCTTCAGGTAAGCCCCACTGGCTTCCCCCAAACTCTGCTTCATTTTTAAAAACTCATGCAACATTACGACCCATGTGCATGTCTAACTAGTTTCAGCTTGTATCTCCACATGGGCCAGAAGGCTGACTCACCGTGAGCCTTCGGAGAGTGGCACTAGGAAATGCCTTCTACCTGTACATGTTAGCTACAGGTGGCAAGGAACAGCAGCACACGGCTGATGTTCAAAGCATTCTGTGGACAGATTCCATTGTCTCCCTCGTTATTTTGGTTTTGTTTTTAGGATTAGACTTCCATCTTTTGACCCCTTGTCAGCCAGAATAAGGGACAAAAATGTTCAAGACAATTAGTTTTCAGAAGCTGGAATAGGAAAGGGGGGATAAGTCACAGAGAGGAATTTTCTGAAATTAATATTTCCAAAGGTCAATTTTATTTTTAATGCATCCTCACAAAGAAAATTCTCCCAGCTTTCATTCATTTCTGATGTCATTCCTTGGGTTTGTCATGCCTTTCAGAAACTCTGACAACCAGAATGGCATGATACGCTAGAAGCACACAGGGTGATTCACTTAAATACAATAAAGACGTACTTAAATACCACAGTCTTCATTTTTCTTTATCCAAATCAGAATTTACACTTTACTAGACGTCAATTAATAGCTGCAAACACTGAAAAATGGCTGCAAACTCCTAGGACCACTTAGCAATTACTACTTAAGTGTTCTAATAGCTCTACCTCTCCCCAGAACATCCACTAGAACAGGCCAAGCAAACAAACCCGCATCAGAGAAAAAGACAAGTGCAGCCTTTTACTTCTACATCACAGCTCGTATTGGCTCAGGGAAGTCAAAACCAGAAGAGCCAAAAAGTCATTAAGACTTGCATTCCATATGGCACTTGGAACCTTGGTCCAAAATCCACAATGTTACCTTTTCCTCCCACTCTACGAAGACAATTTCCCAAATTCCTACTAAATGCCAATGTGTCCCTGTAACTGATAAAAGAATCCCACGAAATCACTGTCAATTCCATTTTACACATGCAGAGCCGTGACTCAACTGAGGTCACAGAGTCTATAATTAGTGGAGCTAGTAATCAAACCCATGTCTGACTCAAATCCATAACTGAAGCAATCGGTCTTTTTCTATTTATCATAATTACCCTAAAATCACCATTTGGTAATCTTTAGCCTTGTTTAAACTATACCAATAAAGACATAAGACTATTTTGGAGTAGTGAGTCAGGGGTTATGATGCTTGTCTGGAATATGCGAGGACGCAGGTTAGAACCCCAGCACCACTCACACAGCAAAGTGTCAGAGCAACAAAAGCCACGTGAAAAACTAAATAAAAATTGATTCTCTCTCTTACTGTCCCTGTCTCTTAAAAAAAAGAAAAAAAGAGACGATTTTGACATAAATTGAATTAGTTATAGCTACTTAAAAATCCATTTCCCCACTAATGTATATAGGCTCCCTTCCACCAACTTAAGCATATCAATAAGTTTGTGTGTGTGTGTGTGTGTGTGTGTGCAAGTCTGTGGGTATATTATTTTAACTCAGAGATGAGCCTACAAATCATAAACAGTATCTTTCTCAGAAATCTGCTGTAACCTATTTTAAAAATAGGACGTTTCTAAATATTTAAAGTACATTGCTCAATTCTCTCAAAAAATTAATGTTCTTTCAAAGCATCCTTTGAGACACAAGTCAGAATAACAAAGCACACAGTGACAGAAAAGAATACATTTTACTGTCCAATCTCTGGAGATACCAGGAAAGAGGATGGGCTGACATTTATGTAACCAAACCTGTCCAGGAAGAAATGCGTTCATCTGCTGCTCTCTGTGCAAACGAGGTTAGACTCTTGCCCTGGCAGGTATTTATAAAGAGGCCTTAATCTTGCTCACTACTTTTAGCAGCCACTTGTTCATGCACACAAGTTCTATCTCTAAGGCATTACAAAAGACACTGAAGGCTGAATGGTAGTTATAGCTAGTCTTCTAAAGCCAAGCCAATCAGAAGTACGTACCTGTCTAAGACCACCAAATCTGTCGCAGTTTCAGCATTACTCTTAAGGATTTTCTCCAGTTTCTGAATCTTTTCTTCCAATTCCTCTGGATCACATTTCCCATTTAAAATGGAAGCAGTTAGTCCCAAAATGCGAGGACATGATGGACAATTTTCACAGAGCTAACACAATAAAAACATTGACGAAAAAGACTTCATTTTGCAAGGCCACACCAGAACTATCATATTAAAACATCAAATTCACTGAAAAATACTAAAATACCATTTGTTCAGTAGAAACATCAATATACCAAGGACAACAATATCATGGAATTACACACTGTGTTAAAAGATCTGTTTTTTCAAAAAGCACATTATATATGCTACAAGATTATTATATGTAATTCATTTGTAGTATGGTGTCCCGGTCCAGCCGGGACCCGGGGAGGCTCTCAATCGGCGGTTGACTGGAAATGAAGTAGACCCACAGTGGATCCTGAGTTCTCCAAACACTTTATTTCTTCCCTCACTAGAGGCAAAGCTTTTCCTTCTCCTCTCACTAGAGTCCCTGTTTCTGCCGCCTGCTATTCTTCTTCTCTTCCTACTTTCACCGTTTCTGCCGCCTGGATGGAAGCGTCTCCTCTCACTAGAGTCATCTACTACTCTGTCTCCGTACGCCCGGTATTTATTTGTTACAACCACCAATAGGGACACAGTGCAAACATATTCAACCAATTGTAACAAATGAGCGGCCAAATAGCTTAGTCATGCGGTCAAGCAGTTTGCTAATTACTAGGGAAGATACAAGCCAGCTGAGCCTCTTACCAAGTTGTTTACCACCAATTCTTTTACAAGCCAGCTGGGCCTCTTACAGAGTTGTTTACCACTAATTCTTTTCTCTGATATTTGGCCAGTCATCATGTTGGCCTCAGTCTCCCAACAGTATGATATTTAAAAACATTACAGATTTATAAATATAAATCAACTTTAACTTACTCATACAGTAGAACCAAGTTCCCGATATTCTTAACTGATATTATTGCTTTTATACCTAAAGACAAAACTGCATACACTCAGTAGTTTGAGCATGAATCATAAAGGCTGATAAAGTCTAAAAACCTACCTTCATAATTTCTCGATAGGGGTGGTCTAGAATGGCAAGATGACACTCATCAAACACCAACAGGTTAATGTCTGACAGTGATAAGAAACCATTTTTCAAGACATTCAAGGCGACACAGCAAGTCATAATAAGAACCTGAAATGAAATTGATATCAATACATAAACATGCCATTCACCTGCCTGGATATCCTTATTAGAGATCAGATCACAGCCGCAGCATCACACGTAAGGATAAGAAACTCATTAGTTTAAAATCAAAACAAAAATTCTAAATGTACAGCATTTCATATATTAGAATCAAGAAGTAAATCAGGAAAAACATGTGAAAAAATGAGAAACAACTTATGATGAGGGAAACCTCCAGGTGTTTTGGGGTTCCCCAAGTCATATTCGACTGATAAAACCTGTCAATTTGGTAAAATCGCAAAATGTTTCACATGCTTATATTTTTCTCCCCTCAGAACTGATGAGTTTCTCTGGAAGACTAAATATTCTTTTTATAGCCTATCATCCTGTGGACATTTAAGAGTTTTATTTATGAGGCTTTTGTTCAATGCATAAGAAATACTAATAGATGGAAGGCTGTTTTAAGTCAATCAGGAAGCATCTCTAAACTCTGTATCCCCAGTGTCACACACAAGATGCCCTCAGCACATGCTGATTGCATGAAAACATGGAACTCAGAGGGAGTATCCGTCAAAGATCCAAAAACCTCAACCAAGAAACTTCTCCAGTTTCAATACATTTAACTCAAGAGCAGTTTTCTGCAAGCAAGTTAGCTGCAAGTTGGAAATGGGTCACACGAACTTGTGTTTTTCAAACAAGTAACAATGAAAGCTGTCTCTCTTTTCTACAGATTAAATGCAACACAAATTAGTAATTGGCTTGCTTTTCAGAGGAGCCTTACAATGTGACAGTGAGCCTAAGAAATAAATAGTCTCTAGTCTGAGAAGGAGCAGGGAAGTAAAGTTTTCAAACCTAATTCAGACAACCACAGCCACGGGTCATCTTATAAACCTAGTCAAGGACTTGCAGGATTTATAAAGTGAAATTTCTCTACAAGTCTTACCTGGTGCTTAGTAAACTCTTGGTTCCATCTCTCTTTCGTCCAAGATGCATTTACTTCTGGGTCTGAGTACTCCCCAACCTTGAGATCTGAATGAGTTCTGACAGCTGACACTTGCTGAGGAACCTGGTTTGCTGGTCACAAACACAACACTCCACGTGAGTATGACAACTCTGCCGCTTTGACTTTCTGGACTACTAATGATTAAGACAGTCATGGAAACCCTTGTGATTAGCCATTATACCTAGCCACCAGTCTTTAAACAGCCTATGTATAATTTCAGTTCCAAGGTCACCCTCCAAGACATGCATAACCAGACTCACCACCTTGCCTTTTGACACTCACTCCAGAAGCCCTTACACCACTTTGCTCCATTAAGGTAGATTCCCTCCAACCCAAGATTGTCCCTTCCAGGCTGGTGTGGCAGCTACTCCAGATCCACCCCTCCTGCCTCTTTCAAAACCACCAGGTCTTTTCACCAAGGAATAAAACAGTCTCATACGTATTTCAAAAATATAACTATGCTGAGATGATCGAAAACAAGGACGAGGAGTGACAGCAGTTATATGAGGACCCTTTCAGCTCAGGTTCACATTTAATACTTTTATTTTGATATATAATCTCAGACATGTAAAAATCAGTTATTTTAAATGGTGACTTACTGAATATCTAGCTTTTAAGAAGCATATAGCTTTCTTTCTACAATTGATACAGCAAAATCAAAAAGATATCCATCTCATAACCAAGTACCTTTTGACATGCTTTGTTATGCTAAAACATTTTAAAAAAAACTATTACAAATTATGTTCCAAAATTCATTCAAAAGACATGTAGAATCAGAACAAGTCATAGAAATACTATGAAGTTAAGAAATATCTCTGTTTCAACAAGCACATTTCTCAAACTCTCTTCATTTTCAATACCTTAACATCCACAGAGATATTCTGCTTAAACATAAAACTCACTTCCAATCTCTTCCATACCATTTGATGAAATAATTTTTTATTACCAGAGTTGACCAAGAACACGGTCCTTTTTCCATTTCTGTTGAAGTCTCCCCTGATCTGATAGGACAGCTCTTTAGTGAGTAGTACTGCAATAAATGTCTTCCCTGAGCCAGTGTTCAAACAGACGATGGTATTATGATCCATAGCTGCTTCAAGCAGTTCAACCTAGAAATACGGTGGAAAACAAGATTATACACTTCCTACCTAAGTGCAAATTTTAAAAAATTGGAATTTATAAATTAGGAAATTCAGTGTTCTCTAAAATCTTCCTCTAACAACCTTCCCCAAAACAAATACTTTCTATACCTTTATTCAAGAGTAACAGTCCCATTGTATGTAACTGTGTCTAAATATATGCTGAAATGAAGTTCGTATTTTAAGGGTCATTTTTGCACAGATTACTTCAGTAGAATGATGATGAAGCTCACAGTAGCCACGGTTCTGCTCATGCACAACTGAGAGGTATCAAACCTAGCTTGATTCCTGCCCAGCTCCTTAGCACAGACACGCCCAAATGGATATCAAGGAACAGCGAGGTGACAGAGAAGGGGGGAAAATGAGGAATTTCACAAATAGAACAAATCGATTACCAGCACATGTTAGAAAAGGACTATTAAGAACAAAAGTGTTTCAAATGAGAAAATTAATCACAAGAGGGAGGCTTGAAAGGGTAAATGAGTTTTATAAGCTATGTCGACTATATACTAATTTATTCCATTTTAGTGAAAAATGCTTCAGTATTAGTGTTTTCATTAGTACCTGATATTTTCTTGGCGTATAAATGTTATCATGAATTGCTTCTTGTTGCCATGGCAGTCCAAAGAAAGGACCCATTGGTGAGGAAGCAGGGGTCATGAGCTGCAGGCCCGCCATGCTGAGGGTTGCAAAGCAGGGCTTCTCACTCATCCAGTGTTTCTCTCATTGCATTTTTGTCCTAGCACAGCTTACTACAAAAGGGAAAAAGAATACCATTACACCACCATGCAGGGTTAGAACAAAAGACAGCACGGGAACAAGAGAAATATCAGAACATCATTCCTAGGGGTCACTTCAATCTCTTCCTAGAGCTGTTTTAGCTTTCTCTTGGTCTAAGAGGATCATCCGAAAAGTCAAGCATTCTACACCCGACCCAGCAATCCTATGCAGAGAAACTTGTCTAAAAGAAAGAATCAGACAACTGCACAAAGTTATAGGTACATGAGCAGGTATGACTGCATTCTTACTTAAAACCAGAAGTCCCTTTAAAATTGATGGGTTGAAAACCAGTTGAATAAATTATGGTATAGCTATCTGTATCCCAATTCTTAAATCCTTTAAGATTAGTATACCTATCTGTATTTACTGAAATATACAGCATTCAAAATATACCTTTAAAAGAAAATAAGTATAATATGATGCCTTTTAAAAGATACGTGCATATACAACATATGTAAACATAATTTATACACATATATAAGGTATGTAACATATTATTAGTAAATCTCTATGATGCTATATTGATAAGATAATGACACCACATAAGGGAAGGACTTAGCATTGTGCCCACAAGAGAGATTAGAACACCTCACCTAATGATGTCATTTTATCAAAACTCCATGTACACAGATGATGTTCATTCAACTGACAATCTACCACGACTGCACAGTTGACCAATGATTTAGATTATGTATCTTTAAAATAATACATACCCCAGATCAATTAAGATAAAGCATGCTATTCTCGGTAAAGGAAATTTTTTTCAAGTTACCTAGCACTCTTATGTATCTCAGTTTTTCCACAAATAAATTTCATTATGTAAAATGATAAAATAAAAATTGAGTCTAACCAGAACAGAAGGCAAGTTTTCAAATCTATGTGTGAAATCCTTCATGAGCTTTCCCATCAGCAGGACCGACTTGGCCCCTTAATAGGAATTTCCTCTCTTATCCTGCTTTGAGTGTTCATTACACACTCTCTCTGAAACTGGAAAGAGAATCCAGATCTTCTTTCCCTGACAAGCAAGACTTGTACCTTCCTGATATGTTATCAACCAGGGCATAAAATATGATTAAGTTGTTGTATCTAATCCAACAAGAAGTCTCAAGTATAGTTTCTTTCCTGCCTAGGCACAATACAAAATTCTGATTTCAGATGACAAGAATTCAACACCCAGTGAGTACCAAGTGCTCTCTCAAGGAAATGGCCTGGGGCACCTCGCATGGTGGCCCTCAGCAAGGCAGAGTGGCTGCAGAACAGAGCACAGGTGGTCTCATCATCTTTCTCAGATGAAGGTGCCATGCAGAGATTACAAAGTGCTGCTGGAGACGCTATCTAGCAGTGATTGGCCCTGGATCAACACAACTACGCTCCTCGTGAGAGTTAATCTGCTCATTAGCTACCACGCCCTGAGAGCCCCTGCCTTCGCTCCACACGTGGCACCTACTCTTCCAAATTCCTCAAGCCCTCAGGACTTGGAAGCTCATCAGTTCAACTTTTTTCTCAGCAACAGATGCCAAGAACCCCACAGGGAAGTCTCATCTTCCTAACTCCCAAAGTCCAACAGGCCATGCTGAAGGTCCCAGACCAAGGTAGGCACTTACACTGCGCCCCCTCCCCGCCATGCCTCCCACAGCTGCTCCCAATCTAGGGCCACGTACCTTTCCACCTGACCCTTCACTTTTTACTCCACACACACACGGCCAGACCTATCAAAGACACGGTGGAAGCTGTCAGGAAAGAAACTCAAATCCGGGTGAACAGGAAGATAAAAGGAAAAAGAAAAGAAGACGGTGCTATAAGAGCCAACACATCTTCCACCCTTCCAAACACTGTGCATCACAGGTCAGTGATGTCCCCTTCTCTCTATGCTACCTTTTCTTCTCACATAGATATCCTATAGCATTAACAATAAGCTCCAGGAAAAACCACAAAATAAGTGCAAGGTTTGTTGTTTTTTAAAAGGGAAAAACACAATATTCTTAAAAAATGGCAATGCCAAAAAAATTGCAAAAAATAACTAAGAACATATTGGTGATTAAAGAAAGCTATAAGCAGCATGACAACTAAATGTTATAATACCTGGTAGACGGGATCTCAAACTGAAGGAGAACTATGCCGTGAGAACCATTTTACAGTTGAAATTGCCTGCATTAAAGGTAAATGGTGTGGTGCTTTGATTTATATACACACAGTTAACATTACAATCAAGCTATTAACACATCCAACTCTCCACACCGTTTCCGTTTTTTGGAGTGCTGAGAACACCTGAAAGCCACTCTCTCAGCAAATTCAAGTGCACAACACACCTAGTATCATTAGCTGCAGTCCCCATGCTGTACATCAGATTTCTGGAACCGAGTTCAACAAAACCGAACCTCTGCACCTTCTGATCAAACGTCTCCCCATTTCCCCCACCTTTCCACCCCTGGTAATTCCCACTGTACTCTCTGCTTGTAAGAAGTCTACTCTTTAAGGTCGACATGTAAGTGAGATCATGCATATTTGCATATTTGTCTTTCTGAGCCTGGCTAATTTTACTTAGCATAATGTGCTCCATGTTCACCTATCTTACTGCAAATGGTTAGGACTTCCTTCCTTGTTAAGGCTAAATATTCCTGTGTGTGTGTTCCCATTCATTTGCTGACAGACACTTAGGTTGTTTCAATATCTTTGTTACTGTAAATATGCTGCAATCAACATTTAAGTACAGGGAACTCAGAGATACCGATTTTATTCATTTTTAAAGGATATTTTTCAATCCATTTTTTAAAATGTAGGGAACAGCAATGTTTCCTGACATTGATAATTGCTCTACAGTAATGCCAAAGAACATTCTTATTCTTAGGAGGCATAGCTGAAGTATTTGAGGGTAAAGGACTCTGATGTATGGTACTTGTTCTCAAATGGCTCAGAAAAAGAACAGACGTGTAGATGGGTAAATAGACAGAAAGCAAATGAGGCCAACTGGATAAGGCACGTATTATTCTTGCAAAATAAATCTTTTTCTTCATTTTTTGAAAAATATTCCTTTTGGGGCTGGAGCAGTGGCTCCGAGGTTCCTGTGCTTGCCTGGCATGAGCGAGTACGCGAGTTCAAACCCCAGCACCACGTACACAACAAAGTGCCTGAGGAATGAAAGTCACATGAAAAACTAAATTTAAAAAAATTGCTTCTTTCTGTCCCCTCTTAAAAAAAAAAAAAAAAAAGAAAAATATTCCTTTGTGTGTGTATGTGTGCATGTGAACATTTATCTGCTGATGTGGATTATTGCTTCAATCTTACCTACTGTGAATGATGTTGCAATAAAAACACAAGTGAAAGGTGGTATGTCTTAGAAATACTGATCTCATTCATAAATGGTATTATTAAGTCCCTTCTTAAATGCTATACTGTAATATAAACAAATACTTTACTCCTTTATGTATGCAAAGGCACAATTATAGTTGATTCTGTAGCTGTATCTCAAATACCCACTATGCACTTTCTCCACAGGTAAGAGCAGGTCCCCAGCTTGCAAACAACAGCTTGCTGAAGCCACCAAGGATCCAGTTTCGTCTTTGATGCTATCTGCCCAGACCAAATCCATCAGCAGAAGACTCTTTGCCAATGCTAATCTGAGAGCAAAAAGTTTAGGACTTTTATTTGATGACTAAGAAGAAATTCATTCTTTCTCTATGAACATGGTTCAAGAATGTGTATCAGTCCCTCTGCTGCAGAAATTACCCTAACACCCTCAAAAAGGATCAGGAGACCAAAACTGCAGAAGGCGAAAAAGAAACTGGGTGCTTGGTAGTACCAGTGAACTGCTAGGTCAACCAACCTCAAGCCCAGCCTAACGATGGCCTTTTAGACAACAAATTCTCTTCCTACCCAAGCTAGCTGAAGTCGAATTTTCTGGGACTCATGAACAAAAGTAAACCAAATGATACTCTAATCACTATTATAGTTTCCTGTAAAGGCCTAGGTAGGAAAAAAAAAAGGAGAGAAAATACTAGGAACAAACAGAATAGTAAAGAAGGGAGGAAGGCAGGGAGGAAAGGGAAAAGAGAGGGACCAGACAAAAAGCTATCAGATCAGAAATGGGTGATGAAGGGGTCCTGCAACCACAGCAAGGAAAGCTGAGAAGCTCTGTTTATAGGAAAGAAACAACTAGTCAAACACCACTTACACCAAAAAACCATGGAGAAATTCCATCTAGAAACTCCAGAAGAGTTTCCTTGAGCTTCCTTGAGTTGTTATAGTGCTTTTTCCTGCTATCAGTAAATGCTTTTTTTTTTTCAATGCAAATGATCAAATGCTTGTTTCATAAACCAACTGGGGAAAAACCTGGTCAATTTTCCCTCTGCAGTCAGTCAGTCAGTCAAGGGAGGAAACGGATCTTTTCTGAAAACAACACAGTAAAGTCCCACAGGAAAGCAGGCACGAAGGGAAGCTGGCTGCGTTCTCCAAGGTAGTGCAACCTCAAGACGCCAACTCACCCACACGTAACCTTCCTGCTCCTGCCAACCAACAGGTAAAGAAAGAGCCTGGAAAAGGAGGTGCAGGTTGACTCACTGCCAGCCCATGTTCCTGGCATCTCAAAAAGCAGAAATCGTTGTTGTCAGAAAACAAAACACTTGTAACTTTCCCCACCCACAATCTGCAGAGTTTAGGGAAAAGGACAGGTGGTCAGTTTCTAAGAATCCATTCGAAAATAAAAGTAAAGAAAACATCAGACAACAGCGAAATGAAAGATTAATTTACGGCACTGGCTCTGCATAAAGGAAGTGCCAAGCAATACAGCAATGCGGAGAGAAAACGGGCAACTGTGAAAAGACAAAGATTCTGCATCCTTCAGAAAAACAAACTTGCAAACAGTAATAAACTATTTCATTAGAAGGGAATTTATAGAAAAGAAACTTGATGTGAAAATGGGAAATTAATCAAAGCACATCCCTCATGACATCTGGTCCCCAGGACACTCTGAATATCACTGTCCCCTACTCCTGACCACTTGACCTCTGACACCTCTGTCCTCTCCCTTAGATCATTCCCCAGCTTACAATACTGCCTCTGCTTCACTGCTATCACCAACCATTTCCACACCCACGAGGAGGATCTGGAGCCTGTCTAATGCTCCCTGACCACCTAAGAATTGTTTCCAAACTACAGAAATGCGTTTCAATGTAAGGATATGCACAATCCACTCCTGCTTTCCATGTATACCTGGGTGACAGGGTGGGGCACAAGAGAAGTCTGTCTTATTTTTACTTTTGTTATATTACCCACTGTACTGAACCACACCCAGGACATGGCAAACAAGCCTTGCAGATCTGCAGGATGAACACAATGTCACCAGAGTGACATGAAAACCATCAAACAGCTTCTATTCCTTTGCCCTTCGTAATTTATGTTAGACACATTCAGACACACGTATATGCCCCTTCCTCTTCCACTGGAATACAGGCTCCATAAGAAGATGTGCACCTCGTTCTGTGTATCCCTTCAATTTCCTGCTATAATGTTCCACATATGTATTTAAGGAAGTATTTTAAAAGCTGCGTCAGAAGATTCATGATTGTCCACAATAACATAGAGAACAGAATCACAGTTCAATATACATTTTTATCTGGTTTGGACAAGCACATCTACCCCACACCTACTAGCTGACAGATGAATGTAGGAAAGAGGGTTGGCAAGGAAATGGAAGACAGCAATGCAACCCTTCCAATTAGATTTTCCATAAGGTCTTAATACTTAAATTGATTTTCATTCATTTAATATATGGTGGCTGACTTCAGTAATGCGCTATTTAGGGAAGGTAAGTATAAGTTTAAAAACTCAATAGGTCATCTAATAATTTAATCAGAAAAAAACTATAATTTTGCCAATTATTACATTCTTTATCATGTTTAAGCAAGTATTTTTTAAAATTTGGCCTTAATGAAAAGCCCCAAGTCCCTGCAAGTAAATAAAAGTTCAAAAGTTTCATATCATTAACTGCTTTGGCAAAGCTAAAAGAATAACTCCAAGTGATTGTTTTTCAACTGTAGATTTTAAATTTCTTGTCAAATAATTTATATTCTTAAAGTTGATGACATTGTTTCACAGCTCTTATGTATTATTAACTTAGAAATAACTTAGTAAGGTTAAGGGTGCTGCTCAGTGATAGAGCAAACGAGGCCCTGGGTTCAATTCCCAGCACCACAAAAAAATAATAATTAGTAAAACACAAGAATAAACTCTCTTCTTCTTCCCACATATGATAAATCATAGATTTACCGTGTTAATGTCTGAGATCTCTGTGTTGCTGTTGTCTGAAATGCATTTTGACATTGTGATAGTAGTTTATTGGAAAATCACAGCATGCCCCAGCTTCTGCTCTAAAAATAAATGCAAAAACAGCCAAGTATAAGATTCCTGTAAACTGAATATACACGAGCGTCCTACTGATAAGAAGAGCTGAATAAAAGGCCATTATTTTGTATTAACTCTTAAACAAAAGCCATTTGAGTTATTCTAGGACACAAAGTCTCATCCTACACAAAGAACAAGAGAATGGGCTCCAACAACAGCAGACCCACCTTACAGACTCAGGAGGGCGGGAAAAGACCAAGGGAAGATTGCAAAATGAACGCAAGGAAGCCAAAGTTAGGTGAATTTTAAAGATTATGCTTTATAGATTAAAGTGAAAAGGTAATTGAGCTTTAATTCCTAGATTCACATATAAAAAAAGAAATAAAGGTCATCAGATGAAATACCTGGTTGGCTGAGAAATCCAAATAACCTAGTAAATCTTTAATATATGTCTAAAATCAAACAATTCTCATAACCCAAAGCAAAAAATATGAACTCACTCAATGAAAAGTTAAATTCACAGTAAGTACTCTTTAACAGAATTAGTTTATGAATAAAAGAATTCAAGAACACAGTTAACAATGTTAGTGTTGGGGGAAAGTTTAAATTTGGGGTGCCTCTCCTACATAAGATCATGAATTTTAAAAAACAGAAAGCATTAAGTCTCAATAAGAAATGCTTAATTTAATCAACAACCTTGGTTTTATTAGGGTATGACACCAAATCTTGTTCATGTGAATTAGTTTCCTGAGATGGGTGCCCCTCCATGAGCACAGGACGCAAGCCATGGTAGCGGTCTGTCACTACTCGTCCACTTCCAGCCTGTCAAGGTGTCTGTGGGGTCTAAGGGGTCTCATTGCACACATTTTTTTTTTTTTTTTTTTTTTTTTGCTAAGATGTTAGCAAAGCAGATGGGGATAACCTTACTACTTCAGTATATACATATTTACCTCAAAATGCTGATTCTAAGTTCTTTCAGAGATTCCAAGTCTGTATTAATTCATACCCTAGGTAACCTAAAAGCAATCAGAGAGAATATTTTAGGAGACAACTCATATTTAAAAATCAACTTTAAGAAATTGTCTACTTAACAAATTTGCTACTTAAACAATTTTCATATTCAACTTATCAGAATCAGATCCTTCATAAAATTATTTATCTATTGAAAGATAAAGAAGACGTCTACAAGAACAGCCCTTTAATATTATGTTCTAACACAACTGGAAAAAAAAAACTTGTTAATACAACCCAATTAAATATAAGGGAGATCTCTTAGCATTAAGTTACATTTTCCCCCAGCAAAATTTTGCTCTAAAAATACTTAACACCCACTATCATAGTAAATCAGTATCAAGCTTTATGTGATCTTTTCTTCCTGTCTCCCAGCATGTCAGAGTCTGTCTCCTAAGACTGCCTCATCTGACTTTTAACTCCATTCTGGACTGCCCCCTAGTAAGATGTGAAGACCAACACAACAATAGGGCCTGATGAGTCACACTCTAAATCATTTGATTCTGCTAAATTATCCAAATTATTTTCCTGGTCAATTCCATACATACATTAGAAAGAAATATGTAAAGTATAATGGTGAGTTATTTCATGCTGACAGTACAAAGCCAGTAGGTCATTTTCTAGTTTTAATTGATGAGCATGATTTAAATAATTAACTTGCAAAATCACATTTCATAGGGCCCTTTAAGATAACTCTGAAACAGACAAATCATATACCAGACACTTGGTCAAGTTTTAGAGCAAATTTTACTCACATTAGCATGTACAGGCAGTGGTATGGCTGCTAGTGAGGAAAAAAAACTAGCTCTCCCCATTTACCATCTGAAAGCACGCAGACCTTTCTGATGTGCATTTTCAAAACTGGTTAACAGAAACTTCCAACTCATCCATTCCACTGAATGTCAGATTCTGATATTAACTTTATAATCACTATAAGATTCCATTACTACTCTCAAAGGTCAAAATGAACAACTCCCATCAAGTCCCATGGTACACAAAATAGAAAAAAGCACAATAAGAATACCATGGCATTAACACAATGTCAGAAGTACTCCTGTAGGAAAGCAGGGAGAACCAAGAAATGCTGGAAGGGCTTTAAGTTCCTAGCAACAAAAGCACTACAGGAGGTCCAAGGCGTTACTGTAACTGCCACCAAGCCGAAATCATTAAAGGCACTGATAGATGCGGACTGCAAAACAGATTTACATTACCAGCAAAAAGGCACAGAAAAATTAAAAATAGGCAAATTCTCCTTGTGAAAAACAAAGGGGAAGAAATTCCTCTCCCATCTCTTTGTCAGAATTTTCTTTTCTTCCTCCTTCAGTGCTTGTAAGTAAGCCTCTAGTCTCAACTACAGTATGTTTCCTCGAGAACTGAGAGCATCTCTGAAACAGAAGCATCAAGGAAAGGGCAATACCAACTTCCTAGTTTCCTAGGAGGAGATGGGCCTACTTTATCACCAATTTATCTTGAAAACGTGGACGTAATGGATAATAACCGCTGTGAAAATTAAAGGAAAAACGTGATGCAAACAACATTGAAAGAGCCTTTCAAGATGGAGTTGGGGGCCATCCAGGGGGAAGGACTACGTGCTTGATTCCAGCTGCTGCCTAAGCATGGTCGCTGGAAGAGATCAACTACACTGTGCCTAAGACTCTAAGACACACAGCAAGAGGGTACAGGACTCTTGCCTTACACATATTTTTACTAAGTATATACATTCTTTTCTTCATTTTCTATTAGTCACACAGGCCCTGCGTGTGACATAGCACCTGTTCTCAACTCCAACAGAAGTTCCCCCACAAAAGAACCTTTACTGCCTCGTAATAAATCAACACTATTTGTTCAGCACAAGCTCCCACTTTGCCTGCATTTCTCAAAACGCTGATTCAGAGCTCTCCGAATCCACCTCCTGGACTGCAATTCCTAGGATCCCAAATAAAGTCCTTCTTACCTTCACACTTCCTAAGTTTGGGTTTACTGACATCACTAAGCTATAAGAGAGTCAGATTTCTGTCTGTCTTCTGAATTGCCTGGATTGGATACCACAGTCTGATTTAACCCTGAAAAAATTGTTTTCTTTCTCTTCAACCTTTGTGAAGGGAATTTTTGGTTTGAAGGTTTTTTAAATTGTATTTTTCCAACATTGCCTTCTTTATTTTTAATCATAGCCCAGTTCTCATATATTCATGCCAAATAACAAAATTTCAAGAGAAACCCTAAAATATGATGCCCCACTATCCTGGGGAGAGGAAGTTTAAAAAAATGAAGATGGATCTAAACGGGCGAATATTTTGTTACTAAAAATGAACCCCACATATAAGGATCCAAGCTGTTTGGAAACAACTCCCATGTACCCCCACCTTTCCTAAAGGATGAAGTCTTAGCCGACTTTAGCTAACTTCCTAAGTCAAGCCAATGCTCTATTAATGTAGTCACCCCCTCCTCACGGACACCTTCCTTCGCAGGAGGTACTAAGACCCCAGGAATGTACAAAGCAGTATTTTTTTGGTAAGTATCATTCGTTTAAAAATTATCTGAATGCTAGCAAAGGATTCAGTGTCAGGAAGACCAAGGTATACACTGAGATGTCACTACCCCTGTAAGGTTGTGTCCTTGCCTGTAAAATAAGAACATTATGAAGACGAAATGAAATCTTGAACTTCGTAAGGAGAAAATAAAGTACCTAGAACACAGAAAATGCTCAAAAAAAAGTAGGGGTTTTTTTTTTAAAGCATACTACCATCTCTATCTAGAACCACTGTTTATAAGCAGTTCTTAACTCCTAAATAAATGTTAAGGAACTACTCTAAAGAAAACCTAAAATGTTTTATTAACCCTAAAATTCAGCACAGGAAATGCAATCTCCTACATAACCTAACTTATGCAAGACTTTTACAGTATTTCCAGTCAGAAACTCCTGCAGGCGATGAGTTCATGCCACCCTCACGGACACTGCACTTTGGCGTACTGATTACTTTGAGCTGAAGGCAATGGAGTCAACAGAGTTTTGTCTTCCCTATTTTCTCTCCAAAACTAAGGCATTCATTCCATTTCCTTAGAAGAGCAGAGATGGCCCCAACAAACCTTACTAAATAACCCCATCTCTACCATCAGCTTCCTCTACACTGCCTAGATGTCACCTTTCACACTGCGTCACCCACCCTCAGCGAAGATGTAGTGCGTAAACCTCGGACCAAGGCATCTCTTTGGAGTTTCACTCCTATTCCTGAAGTCAGGTGCATTCGAAAATAATAACAGCATCAACACAATCTTTAAACTGTTTTCCCTTGTTAATCTTTCAAAGATGCCTCTATCAAACCTAAGAGGACAGGAGAAACGTTTTCCTCCTCTATATGCCAATGATCTAGTCAACATTATGTTGAAAATCGAACCAATTAAATAATGGAATATGGGACATAACATGAAATAAAGTCAAACACCTTTGTATCTACTAATTAAAAAAAAACAAACTACTATGTGCCACTTACCAGTAGGGCAGACATTACTGAAAACATTTCACTCAACTTTTTTATGCAAGGAAATGTTACAGAAATGGGCAAAAATCCTAACTGATTAAGTTTTTTGTTTATTTGCTTATGGTAGTAGGGGTGAAACCCAGGGCCTCAAGCATGCTAGGCAAGTGCTCTATTACTGAGTCACATCCCCAGTCCTTTTCACTTTTTTATATGTTTTTTTGAGACAGGGTCTCAGTAAGTTGCCCTCAAACTTGCAATCCTCCTGCCTCATCCTCCAGAGCCCCTGGATTACAGGCCTACACCATCATGCCTGACTAAAATAGATACGTCCCAAAAATGTAAAATACAAGATAAAAATTCTGAATGTAAGATGTGTTAAGGGTGTATCAATTATTAGTTAATATACACTATGAAAAGATCAAGCTCAAACTTGATAATTGGATAATAATTTCAAGAATTTAAATATTAGTATCTTTAAAAAGTTAAATTCATAGCACAAGAGAAATATTTAAATTTTTGCTTTTAATTGTCACATCTGTCATAAAAAGATGCTATATATTAATCTAACCTCCAGCATTACCACAAAAAAACCCTCTTCAAACAGGAATATTCCCTTCACCATTACCATTTAAAACACACACACACACACACGCGCACGCGCGCTCACCAATCTACGGAAAATGAACAGGGAACAATCTGGCAAACCATGATTCATTTTACATGAAGCAACTCAATTCAGGCTTTAAAGTAATGACAGTTTTATAATGAATGAAAATGCTTATATTAAGACATCAAAAAAAGAAAAAACGAAAACAGAACATTTTTACCTGTAGTAAGATCACAACTGCGTCTTAGTTAAAACCCAAAAAAGCAAAAGGGCGGAAGAAAGAAAACTCTCCCTGAAATTGATGATGGAATTACTGCTTTCCTGCCTTTTAAAATTCCCTACAATTTGAACATGTATTATTTTTAGAACTAGAGAACTCACTCACTCTGGAGATGATTTGTGTGAAAACAATTGCTTAGAGATGATTCTGGTTTAGGTAATAAAAAAGAAAACTTCCCCTCTTAAGCCACTAAATGTGGTAAAATTTATACCAGCATCTAATTTAAACCACAAATTCACAGTCCTTTTCATGCAATTCCCTGTGAACCAAACAAATCCTGGATTCTTCTAAATCTGTAACATAAACGTATTATGTTTAGATTTCAACATAATCATGCCTAAAATTAGATTTGTCCAAAACTGACATTGAACACAGGACAAATACCATTTTAACAAATCCTCCATATGCGAAGTCCCACCTAGGCTGCCAGCCAATGGTCCCCACTACTTGGAGCACTCCTCAGAAAGATGGCGTTCCAACACCAGAGAGCAGATGTGCACCAGCCTCCCCGTCCCCCAGTGGCACACCCTGCAGTTCTGCTTCAAGAGACACAAACAGTTCCCACACCACTTTCTTTCTTTAAAAAAAAAAAAACAATGGAGGTAGACAATCAATTTTATCTATTGTTCCTATCTGGCCTGTTTCTCCAACCCTTAGTCGTGTGTGTGTGTGTGTGTGTGTGTGTGTGTGTGTGTGTGGTGCTGGGGTTCGCACCTGGGTCCTCACTCATGCCAGGCAAGCACTCCGCCGCTGAGCCAACCCTCCAGCCCACACCACTAACTTTCAAGGCGAGTTTTAAGGTAATACTAATCCTAAGTCTCTATACTTCACTTTTCTTTTCTTTTTCTTTAATAAAGAGAGGGACTGTGTGAGAGAGAGCAGCGCGTGAATCAATTTTACTGAGTTTTTCACATGGCTGTCGTTGCTCTGACACTTTGCTGTGTGTGTGGTGCTGGGGCCCTAACCTGTGTCCTGTGCATGCCAGGCAAGCGCCGCAACCATTGCACCACCACTCCAGCCCCCTGAACTTCACTCTCACACGCTCAAATTTTATTCAATCCATGCCTATCCTGCTTTTTACACCAAAGAAAGAACATCCATGAGGAAAAAGGAGCTACAATTCTCTATATGTTAAGCTGTACTGAGACAATACACTGAGGTTAGGGGGCTCAGTGGTAGAGGAGGCTCCGGAGAGTTCAACCCCAAGCACTGTGTAAGAACAAACAAGACAACTTAAGATAAATACTTGAATATCAGAAAGAGGTCAATCCAAGACAAAATGAAGCTAACAGACCACTAAGAATGATGAACATTTAATGGACATGAGACAGGAAGTAAACATGGGACAAGTTCCAGGCAAGGGGTAAAGCGCTACCTCAGTTTCTATAAACACCTCCTTACCCCATCACAAGTAGGTGCCAACAGATGACCCCTGCTCCCTAGCCCAACAGTTCATGCACCTAATGCCCAAGCTTTCCCTAAAAACCTCCATCTCTTGACTATACGTAGGGGCCACTGACATCACCCAAACCAGGGCTTAATTACACCTCCTTCCATGGTAAGCTATTACTGCCATCTTTCCCCCAAACTGTTAAATCTCTGAAAGATTACCTCATACTTCGCTTACATTCCCATTATGATATACTCTGGGAGTTAATTTGATTTTCAACCTACTGTAAATTCATGAAGAGCACACTGTTTGGAATGCAGGGAAGGAAATACAAATACACTGCCACTGATCAATTCTAAGGTGAGAATAAGCTTTATTATTCTAACCTTAAGTTAGCATCCACTGAGTTAAAACACTTTTTATAGTTTAAGTATAAAACTCAATTTAAATATCTGCTACTTTTAAAGACTTTAAATAACCCAAATTATTTTAACAAGTCAATGTCCCCATCCTTGGTACCCCAAGCTCAAAGCAGGTCTAGTTGGCTGTAAAAGCCAGGGAGGTCTCAAGTTACACAATGAGTAATTTTGACATCATCCAACCACACCCATTCTAGTCCCACTAGGTAACTCACAACCGCTACGAAATTCTCTTCCATATTAATGCAAAGTATTCTGATTGTAATCTTGAAGACATTTCAGAAACAATTTAAAGTTCTTAAAAGCAACAAGTATAACTGGGAAAGCCCAAAGACTCAAGACAGTATTTCTCAATTTTAATTTTTCATTTTAGAAACTGTTATTTTGTTAGGTTTAAATTTCAGGTAAAACTCTACTCAATGTCAACTAAGAAATATAACAAGAAAGAAAGAAAAAACAATCATCTCAAATTTTAACAAGTCAATTTTAACAAGTAATTTTTAACCAGCACATTAGTAACTAAGACAAGAATCATTAATGGATGTCAAAACCATTGGGTGAAGATCACAAAAGAATATTTACGGTCTGAAAGTATCTCTGCACAGATCATCTACTTTCACGCAGTGGGAAAACCTGAAAACTCACAGATACTACAACTCAGGTAACAAAGTTAAAATTACTAACATTGGGACAAACTGACAACATGAACATCATGTATTTTTCTTGCCCAAAGTGCAAAACCTGAATCTAATTGGGAGGAAACATAAAAACCAAATCTGAGGTTCATGTTACAAAATAAGTGGCTCAAACTCTTCAAAAATGTCAGCATGATAAAACACAAAAATTGGACAATTTCCAGATTAAAAGAATAAAGAGATTTGACAACTAGTCGTAATACACAATCCTGGACTGAATCTACATAATGACTTATCTCTCTAGTGAAATGAAAGTGCTATTTTAAAAGATTATCATCATAAAGGACTAGGCCAGCTTATAGAAACTGTAAGTACGGTGCGATTTCACACGGTATGGACGATGCAGGTAAGCATTTCACCAGAGCATCTGCTGCTCAGACAAGACATAGACTGCATATATGTATGTATGAATGTGTGCATTTATATTTTTTATTTTTACATATTTTATCTATACTACATTATACAGTGAGAGACACACATATTTTAACACCAAACTATGCTAAAGAAGATTTAATTATTTATCTCTCTACTCTTGGCCAAAGTATGGTCTCAACTCATATGTGAAAAACCAAAGGAAAAAACTCCTGGAATCCTTTTAATGTTCAGCAACAAAAACGCTAAAGGTTTGCAAAGACTAAGTGCTAACCGCAGCCTCTGTGAGAACAATATCCTCCCCAAGAAGTCTGTCATATGTCAATGGAAACTTTTCATAAACACATCCCAAAAGGAAAGCACTGTTTGGCATTGCCTCCACGTATTTTATTGAAGAAAGGCTGGAAATTAAAGTCCGTATGTTACATAAGCAATAAAAAATTACTCCTCTTAAGACACTAGCAGAGTTCAAGAATTTCAGCTTTCTTAACTCCAGTTCAATGTTAATTTCCGCTTATACAATGCACTCAAATGCAATTTACACTGTTGCTATTTGATCACATATTTTTATCAAAAGAATTCTGCATTGTCCTGAACATACAATATCACTGGTCAAAGATTAATACATTATTTGAGATTATATCACAGGTACATATAAAGATTTGGGATTTGGGATTTTCTTTTTTCTCCCTTTTTAGCACTTAGCTATACAATATACATGACCCGGAAAAAGAATGGGTAATGTCAATACAGTGTTGTATACAAATATAATAAGCTTTTAAAACTAAAACGCAAGGGTGCCCATCAGACAGGACTCTCGAAGGCTTCCTGGCTCTTTGCTACAATGGCCAGGTGGAAAGTGTCAGAGCTTCTCAGACTCTCCTTCCTTAGTAAACACTGACTGAGCTGACCTGAACGTGGACAGGGAAGCAGCAAATGCTTGCTCCGACAGGGTCTGCTCTCCCATTCAAGGATTCATCTGGCTTTTCTCCCCAAGGATTTTCATCTCACATTTCCTGCTCTGAACACTAACAATTCCATTCTCCCCATTCCTTCAGTCACTACTCAGGAACCTTAATGCTTGCCAAAGGCAGTGTCTCTGTCTCACACTGAATCTAGATTTGAAGCCTGAAATGGAGAAGTCCCTGAATCCTTAGGCAACTCAAAAACTGCTGACTACAGGATATTTGGGGAATTTAGTACATTTTCTCATTATACTTGTGAGAAAATTAAAATCAAGTCTAGAACGCCCAAGGTGACTTGCCCTTAATCACAAGGTGAGTTAAAGCCCACCTACAATAGAATGTAAGTTTCTTTTTTTTAATTTATTTTACTTAGAAACTTATTGTTGAACAATCAAACAAGCTTCTAAGGGAATAATATAATATATATATATATATATAAATTCTGAAATGTAAGTTTCTTTTTACTGTTCATTCACTTCCACCGATCATATCTGCCTCAATCATCTGGGGCTTTGTTGTTCCTAAACTCATCTATTATTTGTGAATGTGTGGCCATAGTAAAAATCAACTGGACGGGGTGCCCTGTGCCTCCTGTAATTTTACATAAAATTATGAGTATGCACAGGCACATTTTCCTGGGGATACAAATGACATCTTCCATCAAATCAAGAGTCTCCAAAGACTTAGAACTACTGTCTACATCAATTACACATGACACATATACATAAAAAGCTTATGTTGGTTTGAAGTATACTTAGTCACGTGTAACAGATGAACAATGGGTTATTCAAGGAACGGTGGAGACATTTAAGGCACCATTAGACTACGTATTAATGTTATAGAGACGCAACTAAGACAGCTAAACCAGGATGGACAAGCCTCACCAATAACCTGACCAAGCAACTCTGTTCTTTAGCCTTCTTTCCCTTTTCATCTTTCATTATAAAATGGGACATGCATTTTATTATTAATTTTGAGCCATGATATAATCCAATCACATTAAGAATGTAGCGAAGTTTTCTCTAAAGCTCATATTTGAAAGAAAAACACTGTCACCTAAATTTTACCAAATGCAAGTCATATTCCAGAACTGGGTTGAGAGTTCTTGCCTCAGAATCTGAAGAGGCGGACAGTTTACAGATGACGAAGCTGCGACTTACAGAGGCTGCTATGTCTAGTACTCCTCAGCTGTAAACTGCAAGTACAGGGAACTGCACCCTGGTCATTCTAACACCAAACCTGCTCTTAAACATCCCTACAATGCCACGACAAAAAGCCTAAAAGATCACTAAGATCAGTGCTACCCAAGAGTGAAGGTTGTTCAGCAGAATAAGTGAAAGCAGGGGAGGTCTCAGGCCTGTGACAATCTTGCCCTTCTAGGGTGCTCCCAGTGGAAGGAAGACAGAAATCCGGAAATCTCAGAATATCTCAACACATGAGATAAGTCTATTGTCTTTCTTTGTCCCTTCAGATAGGGCTATTAATTTAACTCCTTAATCAAAGAACCATTCTACATTTCAAAGATAATTTTTAAACTGAAAACCTCCTCTCATTATTTAAGTATAGACTACATTTTTAAATTCTGACCTGGTTAAAAGACCTTATTTTCTAAACCCCAAGATTTTTTAATGTGATTTAAAAATCTCTATTGCATACCCAGAACTATCACTTAAAAAAACAATTAGGGTTAGCCTCATTCAACAGTGAAAAAGTTTACAATACCAATAAAATGCCAGATATTATAGCACTTTTCTTCCATAATTCTTAATACCAACCTCAGTCTGCAATGCTTCCATGCACACAATCATATACACCTCGCATCTGGAGAAGGAGCAAGTACAAATTCGTCCAAACTCAGAACCATCATGATCTTTTTGAAAGCCTTAACATGCAGGCAGCATTACTTTCCACAAGACTGGCTTGTTTGTCTTTGTGTTGCTGGGTACTGAACCCAGGTCCTCCAGCACAATAGGGAAGCATTCTATTGATGAGCTACATCCTCAGCCCTATTCGTTTTATTCTGAGACGGTGTCTCACTAAGTTGCCCAGACTGGCCTCAAACTCAGGATCCTCCTGCCTCAACCTTCCAAGTAGTTGTGATTACAGGTATGCACCTGGCCATGGAAAGTGTTTCTGCTTCTCCATCCTTGAAAAAGCATTAGAAAGATAAACTCATTTATGCACTCAACAAAACTAGGCACCTCCTACAGGTCAGATATTATTTTTCAAGCCTTAACAGTCAAGAGCATTAATGTCACTATGGACTTCAAAAACTAAAAGTCTGTGGTCAAACTTAAGCCTATTGTGTCTTATTGCTAGTAACAGTCACACTGGCATCTTTAGACAATGATTTGTGGCATCTTCTTAGTCATTTATAGTGTATAACTGAATGCTAATTCATTAGCAACTTTACAGAAATGTGAAAGCCATTTTTCACTCAGGATTTATTTTAACAAAGACTTTCTTACAAGTCTGAAAACTTCAATTTCATTAGCTACTTCTTAAAAGCAATGCTTCTCTCAGTATTCAGTCATTCATTGGGTAAACACCACCATATAAACAGGCCTACCTTCCTAAAGACCCGCAGAGAATCAGTACCTGGAAAATCCTCACTGCCTATACTGTCCAGAAAACAGTTCACTCTTAGATGGATTTTTATTGGACATCAGTTAAAAGCATGAATGAGACAACTGACATATGAGGGACACCACTTGAAAGACATTAAACTCCACCAAATAAAATCACCAGATGTATGATGCACATCTGTCCTACTAAACCTTTCCCATTATGCCCAATGCTTTTATCCAGTTTCTCTATAATGGTTTGTGAAAAATGTTTCTCTATCATCCATAAAATGTGAAACACTTTCCCATGTTATTTTATGTGAGAATGCAAACGAGTTTTTTTTTTTTGAAGAGAGTGAGAGTGTGAAACACACAGAGAGAGAGAGAGAGAGAATCAACTTTAATTATTTTTCCATGTGGGCTTTGTTTTTCTGACACTTCGTTGTGTACGTGGTGCTGGGGTTTGAACCTGGGTCCCTGCCCACGCCAGGCAAGCACTGTAACCACTTAGCCACCACTCCAGCCCCAAGGATTACTCTTCGTACGAGAGGAATGCCCACCCACTTTTCCTGACTCTCTCACTAATCGATGCCAACTATAATCTTATTTCCACTTTCACTTTGGCAAAGTAAAAGACAACTTTAGTTATCTTTTTCACCTAATTCTCTCCCTCCACACTCATCCCCACCAAACTTTACAATTGTTTTCATAACTCTCTGCAACTGATAGTTTTTTTTTTTTTAAATAGGGGGATTTTTTTTTTTTAAGAAAGGACAGAGAGAGGGAGGAGAGAGAGAGAAAGAAGCAATCTTTATTTAGCTTTGCATGTGACTTTCATTCCTCAGACACTTCATTGTGTACGTAGTGCTGGGGTTTGAACTCGGGTCCTCAACTGCTGAGCCACCGCTCCAGTGCAATTGATATAATTATTGTAAAAATATCTTAAATTTTTTCTCAAAGTGGAGAAATTATAAATAATTAAATAAATGGCTGTCTCTGCACAGAATGTTCTAATACTAGAGTCCCCTAGAATAAATTAATGAAGGGCTGAAAACCTGCCTTTACCATGCAAAAGATTTAGTAAAAAGTAAAGAATCAGAGAGGTCCAAGCTCTACAGGCTGAAGAGGTAGGACACCTAGGAAACACTGCCTGAGAAGACACGGTTTCTCTTCAATGGGCATTGGTTTCACACCATCTTAGAGCTGAAAAACTAAGTGAAACCATCCTAAGCTCAGGATCATCTGTGCTTCCAATGAAATATCACTCAGTCCTAAAAAAAGAGCAAGTCTGACATGCTATCATGCTATGACAAATGAACCCTCAAGGCACCCTGCTAACTGAAACTAGCCTGCCACAAAAGGACAAACACTACAGGATTCCACTTCCACCAGGTTCCCAGGTGATCAGATTCAGAGAAGGAAAGTTGAATGGTAGTGGCCTAGAGCTGTAGGGGAGGGTGGCATGTGGAGTTAGTATCTGAATGGGTACAGAATTTAAGATGGGGAAGATGAGAAAGTTCAGAGATGAAAGTTGGAAATGACTGCAAGGCAATATGAATGTACTTAATGCAATCGATCCATGTGCTTACAATGGCCACAACGGAAAATGTTATGTGTACTTTACCACATTAAAAGGAAAAAAGAAACAATCTGAAATATTCAGACTGCAGATACCATCTTAACCTTCAAGGCTAGACAGAGCTTCATCACTCCACAGGTACTGAGGATTTGCTAGTCAGTGTGCAAACTTTTACCCCAAAACCCACTTGGAACAATATATTGTAAAGGGCACACATGCATTACCTCTAAAATCAAACCATCATTCAATCCTGGCTCTGCTACTTCTAGATTCACAACTTGGGGCAACAATCACTGACGGTTAGCTTCCTTGTCTGTAAAATAAGGACAATGTTGAGTTTGTCTTGGGATTACAGTGAAGATTAAATGGAATGTATGCAAAGAACCAGACACATCTTGGCACATAAGGAAGTACTCAATAAAGGTTTCCCTTATTTCTGCCACAAGTAAGCATGTCAAAATTGGAAGTGAATGAATGTCTATGAAATATCCATTTTCTCAAGTGAAGCAAATGTCTTATGTGTTGGATAGTGGCAAGAATTAAACATCTCAATGCCATGAAAGTCCTCCTTCCTAGAAACTAGCACTGCACCGACTACCCATTACATAATTCCACAAATCACTATCAATAAGAATTGTGAAGCACATGAAAACGTCTTCTAAAACCAAGACAAATAAAGCTCAACAACAGCAACACAGACCTAGCTATACCACTCATACAGAGCCACGGCACAACACAACACTCAGAACCCACCTGTTAATGAGATGGTAGCACAGAAAATAAAGAATACTCTTATTAAAATAAGTACAAGAAAAAGCCTTTTTCCTAAAATTAAAATGGACAAATTCATCTTTTCTTAAATCAGCATCTGTATGTCACAAGTAAATCTACAGCTATATTATCATTATCAACGTTTACAGTAAATAAAAAGCAATCTTTAGTATTTTTATCTACTGACATGATTTTACAAATTATGCTATGAGGCTTTGAAATAATCATATATACACGTGTGTGTATACTGCCTGTTACATATAATATATATGGGCCAGTGGTAGCTTTAAAGAGGACACTGCAAGGGGCTGAGCAGTGAGTACACGAGTTCAAACCCCGGCACCACGTACACAATGAAGAGCCCAAGCAAGGAAAGCCACATGAAAAACTAAATAAAATTGATTGTGTCTTTCTCTCATTGTCCCTGTCTCTTTATTGAAAAAAGAAAAAAAGACACTGCAAAACAAACTAATGATTCCAGAACCCAGCTGTCAAAAGATACCAATATCAAAAGTTAGTATTGGCTAAGAG
Source organism: Aplodontia rufa (assembly GCA_004027875.1). NCBI lineage: Eukaryota > Metazoa > Chordata > Mammalia > Rodentia > Aplodontiidae > Aplodontia > Aplodontia rufa. The sequence continues at coordinate 36,538 of PVKS010003233.1, read as the reverse complement.
ACTCATCCAGAATCCATCTTTTCATAAATTCTTTGAGCTCTTAGCCAAGATGGATATTTTTACTTTAAAAAATGATGTTCATACTAATAAATTTTCAACTTAAACTTTTCTTAAAGCAACCTTTAAAAAACATTTCCCAAGTTGCTCAACTGAGTGTGCTGCACTTCAAAACCACCTCTGGGAAGGTAACTGAATAAGGATCGCAGAGACTCGGAAAACGGAAATCAGAGGTTCAGAGGTCTTCAAACCTGAGCAGCACACTCAGCACGCACCACGTGCATCCCTAACTTATCCTTCCACCACAACTTCGCTCACAAAAGCGGTGAGTGCCACCGAGCAAGGCCGCCTCTGTCCCGCAGGCAGAGCCATCAGGACAGCTCTGCTTTTGGGGACAATCCGCATAAATCTGATGTGCAAGCCTAGAACGTGCAGAAGTCGTCCTCCACCCCCCACCTCCCCACTGAAACCCCGAATCCAGGAAAGCTTCGCAGGACACAGGCGCTGGGGCACAAAAACGCCCCAGGGGAGGAGCAAAAGATGGCCCCGGCCACCCGCCCCCGGGGCCAGCCCTGGTCCGCTGCCAGCACACTCGCACGGTCCTCCCCGGAGGGACCCGCTCGCGCTCCGCCGCCCGCACCACGCCCCGGCCCCCGCGGAGGTGGCCCCCGGGCAGCCCGCCGTCCCAGCAGGCCGGGGCCGCCGCGCCCGCCCCAGGCGCCCAGCGACCTGTCAAAGCCCCGCTGCCCGGGGCGGGGACGCGGCCCTGCGCAGGGGAGGCGCGGGCGGCCTCGCCCTGCGGCCGACGCGGTCAGGCCGGGGGCGCGCGCGGGTGGAGCCGTGCCCGGAGCGGGGTGGCCCGGCCCGCAGGCCGCCATCTGCCCGCGCCGCCGCGGCCCAGGCCCCGGGCGCCCACGCGGGCCTCGCGCGGAGGCGGGACGCGGCCGGGCGGAGCCGCCCCCCGCCCCGGACACAAAGCGGCCCCGCGGGAGCCCGCCTCACCTGCAGCACGGGGCGCCGCGGGCCTTCCAGAACCATCGGACCCCGCTCCGGCGCGCGCGTCACAGCCCAGGCCTCCCGGTGCCGCCCGGCGCCGCCGCCGCCGCCGCCATTTCCTGCCGCTCGCCGTCGCCGCGTCGCCGCTGTCAGGTTACTCCATTCACCTGGGCCCGGAGCAGCGGGCGCCGCGCCGCGACCCCTCCCGCCGGCGCCTGCGGAGACTGCGCAGCGCCCGGCTCGCCGGCAGCCCGCGCACGGCCCGCGGCAACGGCGCACAGCCGCTTGCAGAATCCCACCCGCGCCGCGCCGCCGCTCCGCGCCCCCACGCTCCGCTCGCCCGCGGCGGCATGAGAGCGAGCCTGTGATTGGACGCAGCGCGGCGGTGAAAGGTTAATCCCGGCCCCCCAGCCACTCAGGAACTGGGAGACAACGGGCACCGGCCGAGAGGCCAGGGCGGCCTTGGCGGCGCTACGCGAGGACCGAGCGGCGTCGCGCGGACCTCGGCCCGGCGGCCGCGGGAGGAGGCCCGGCGGTCGACTTGATTCGCCAGCCTCCCTGGCGGCACCTTCTGGCGCCCACCGCCTCCACGGCCGTAATTGTTGTGGGCAAAGCTGGGCGCTCCAGCCTCCCCTCGCCGTTTCCTGGGACCGACCCGGTCGCCGCTGTCCCCGCTGTCCCCGCGTGCTGAGTGCAGGGGCCTCTGCACTTGGAAAGTCACTCCCCCGGCACCGGAGTGGCCCCAAGTGCAGGCTGGTCCGTTTGCATGGGTCGGAACCGGCTGCCACACTTAAGCCAGGGGACCTGACTGAGTGGCCGACTCCGTTGACCCCGAAGGCGCCGCCTTAGAGACAACGGCAGGCCGGCTTCCACCTGCACCGGGTGGCACCCATGGGAGCTGCGTGCAGGCTGCACTGGGAGCCTGCCGAGGCCCCACGTGGTGCCGGAGCGCTAATAATTTTGTACTGTTGCACGTTGGAGTGACACTATGTAAATATACCGGGGTGGCTCTCGTGTGATTTGATTTAATTTTCTGATTAACTGGAAGAATTTTAACATCACCTGGCTGGCAATGTGTTGTTATTGCACGTTGGTCCGGGTTTACGTGCCTGTGATCCTCACGCGGATCTTTGTGGGTGCTGACCTTGCTCCCCGTTTTGACACACGAAGAATCTGAATATCTTGCAACAAGGCAGCAGCCAATATAGTGGGTTCAAATCTGGCTTTTGGGTTGGTGAGCTCGATAACTACTATGCTGAAATTTTGATCATGTATTTATCATAAATTGGCCTAAGTTTTCCCTGAACATGGAATCATCATGGGCAAAATGAGCAAGTAATTGGAATGGTTTTGACAGATTTGCATGTTCAAAAAAAAATTGGTATTTCGTGTGTGTCAAGCACTGTGGGCAGTATATGTCCCCAATAAATAAAAGGTGTTTTTGAGATAACTCTTTTTGAGCACAATGGCACCTCAGTGTGGGGATACAGGGGCAGCAGAAAAAAATGGGCCGGTAAATTGCCCTCCCCTCTTGTTATCCTTTCACAGTCTATCAAGACCCACCAGGCTTCCCCATTAGCAAGTTGGTCTGATTTTCATTGTTTTAATTTTTTAAAATGAACAGTGCATACCGTGTAGTTCTGTATCAAGAAAGCAAGTAAAACATGGGTTTGGGCCATAATCCCAAAAGACCCAATCCCGAATGCCATAGTCCTGAATGTTGGGAAAATCCCAAAAATCTAATTCTGGAAAAAGTAATTTACAAAAAATTTAAATACATTTATTTACACTTTGCACAGACTTTATTTGATAAACATGAAAACTTGACAAAACACTTCATAGGCCACTTTACCTAGTAAAATAGACAAGGTTAACATGTGTTTGTAAGTATAAACCTTCAGGAATACTAACAACAATCTCATAGCAACAGCAGTTATGAGCAGATCAACAACGTTCATAAATAGGCCCCTAAATAAAGTGTATAAATGCATAGTGTTATAGTTGGTAAATGTGTGTGCACCCAGCTTTCTGACTGTGGACGTCTGAAATGCTGTGATGGACAGCCTAAACCTTGTGATGAGAGCAATCAAAAAATCATGTGGGTCATCTCCACATTTTTCAGTCACCTAAAGAGCCTAGATTCAAGAAATTTGTATTTCACATATACAGTTGTACAGAAAGTATCTTCTTCACCAAATCCACTCAAACAAATCTCTGGAAACATCCTCATGTGTTCATCCAGAATAACGCTTTACCAGGTTTCTGGGTTTTGTTCTACCCAACATGATACAGCTATCCTGTGTACAACCAAGGAGCACCAATCTCTTCCCCAGAATTCAACTTCCTAACCCTCTTGCATGGCCTTTTTTTTTTTTTCCTTCAGTGGGTCCTGAGTTTTCCAGATTTCAACATTCAAGATTTTAATCTTTTGGGATTTTGAATTTTGGAATTTTAGACTTATGGATTTTAATCTTTGGATATTATAGCATTTGGGATTGTGTCTTTCAGGATTATGATCAGCACCAATGAAAAATACACAATGAAAAAAGTCTCTGCAATACACTTGTTCTCATGTCCCAGACAGGTAACACTATATCTTGCTAATTCTTCAAAATTTTAAGCCAATATTATTATTATTTGTGTTCATCATTTACAGAAATGCCGGCATGCCATTCACGTTGACTACACCTTGCTTTTTTAAACTTAATATATCCAGAAGATATATCTGTAGTGATATATACAGAGGTCCTAGCTGTTTTTCCAACCCCCAATAACATTTTATGGTGGAGATATGCCATAATTTAATAATTCTGTCTTGATGGACATGTAAACTTTCAGTCTTTTGCAGTTAAACATTGATCCATTTGGAATTGATTCAGAATATGGAACGAAGAATGGTTCCAAATTAATTTTTTTCCAGATGCCTACGCAGTTGCACATTTATTGAACAGTTCACTCCAGACTCTCTCTGTTCAAATGGCCTGTCTATTCATGCTCCGGTTGCTAGTTTGTTGTAAATCCGGAGATATAAAATCGTGTAAGGAATAGTCTTTCACTTTGTCCAGATCACTAGAAATCTTTGGAGCTGTTGCCTCAAACTGTGTTAAGCAGCAGTACAATGCCATGTGGCATGCATTTTTTGTGAGCTAAATTTTTTTCCCCTAGAAATCCATGAGTCCAGCCGAGCAGTGCCACAAGCCTGTAATACCAGCAACTCAGGAGGCTGAGGCAGGAGGATCACAAGTTCAAAGCCAGCCTCAGCTACTTCCAGAGACCCTGTCTTAAAATAAAAAAATAAAAAGAGATAGGGATGTGACTAAGTGGTTAAGCCCCTTTAGGTTTCATCCCTGGTACCAAAAAAAAAAAAAAAAGAAGAAGAAGAAAAAAAGAAAGAAATCTTGGCTAGTGTGGTGGCTTGGTGGTTACAGCGCTTGCCTGGCATGCACAAGTACTCTAGTTCGAACCCAGCACCACGTACACAATAAAGTGTCGGAGGAAAAAACCACATGAAAAACTAAATAAAAAAATTGCTTCTCTCTCTCACTGTCCCTCTTTCTTTATTAAAAAAAGAAACAAATCCATGATTCCACACTGATATTTTATTTTATTTTTAAAGACAGGGAGAGAGAATCAAGTTTATTTAGTTTTTTTATTTGGCTTTCATTGCTCCGACAGTTGTGCGGTGGTGCTGGAGTTCGAACCCACATTCTTGCACATGTGAGACAAGCACTGTAACTGCTGAGCCACCACTCCAGCCCTGACAATAAGTGAGGAAAAGAGAAAGCTCTTTCTTAAGATAGACTGCATTAATAAATTTAGAAAGAATAATGAAATTATAAAATCACCGTTTTGCAATTCTCAGACATGAAATACCATATTCACCAAATCTAGTGGGTAAAAGTTGGACAAGGAATAAGATGTTTACACAGGTTCAATGCACCTCACATGAAATTCTTATTTAAAAAAATGAAGACTTTACAAAAGAGCAATCTAACAGATACCGCCTTATGCAGGTGATTAAGGTTAACTGGCATGTGAGGGACGTTGCCGTAACCCCTTAGTGTCACATCTTCCAGCTTAATGACAAATTGGAAATGCAGCTGTTATGCGGGGTTTATTGGGAGAAACTGGACTGCAGAGTGGTGCCATGCATGCTGTCCCCTGAGCTTTCACTGTGGCCCAGCATTGGCTGAGTGTAGATGTTGTATGTGCATCGTGGCCAAGATTCCAGCAGAAACAGAGTTGGCCTCAGCCACAACCAGGTGCAACAAACAGCCGCAGCCTAGCACAAAAAGCCCCACTCCTACCACTTTGTGTTACCTCATTATATGGTAGCCTAATTAATGGTTAAGTGTTGGGGTCTGACCTTTAGTTTATCAGCTGCCCTGGATCTTGTTGCTGTTTGCACAAGCTCCTTCTGGAGGGGCTGCTAGATTGTTCATTGTTAAGCTTGAAAAACAGGGTGTCCACACGGGCTTCAGACATTTCGAATTGGTATCACCTGCCAATTATTCTAGATCCTTCAAAAGGCGCGTGTAGAGGCTTATTGGTCAAACGTGTGCCTCCGAAATCCAGGTGTGGCAATGAAAGAGCTAATGTAGAGAGGCCTCAAGGGGGCGGGCTGACGGCCCTTAAAGAAGAGGCTCGAGCCAGCAGTCGGGGGCTCTCGCCTCTTTTGGGGAGAAAGCTCTCGCACTTTTCTGCTGCTGTTTGTGGTGCCCTGCTCCTTTGGAAGATGAGCTCTTGCCAGTAGCTGAACCTGCCTATGCCGATCCTGAACTTCCCAGCTTCCAGAACGGTGAGAAGTTGCTGTCCATGTTTGTTCTGGAGTGCAGTCTTGCAGTGTTGCCTTGACTGGTTTGAGATCACCCAATGTTAGGCATTTTGTCATAGCAGCACAAATGGACAAATAGACTAAGACATTTATGTTGCCTTGAAAGAGAGATGTAAAGCATGGATACATAAAAAGAGAAGTAAAGCTTGGATAAAGAAAGACCGTTTCGGGTCTCTGGCCTGTGGTTTTTCTCATCCCCAGCCCGTCCCTCAGGTCAGAACCCGGCTGGACCGGGACAGTTAAGGAATTCCTAGTTTCTCTAAGTAATAAAAAAATGAATCACGGGAAACCCTGTGAACAGTCGTAGGCAAACTGAGGTCCAAGTTCTTCCCATAGAGGACCCAACAGCCTTGCCCACCAGCAATGTTGGCGTTGGTCCAAGGTCTTGTCTCCACAAACCTGATTGGTCCAGCTCAGCCAGATCTCAGCTCTGTTACCAAAGAGGGTATGAGCCTCCAGGGCCTTCCAGATGTGTCTCCTGTCAGTGTGACTAGCGATGGAACAAATCAGTATGAACCTGTCTGGTATTTCTGCCAAAAATGCACATTCTGAATATTATCGTGGGCAAATAAATACAAGACACTCAGATTGAAGAGTAGTCTAAAAATGACTGGACTATAATTGTCAAAAGTTTTAGGATGAAGATCTAAGAAGGATTAAAAACTAATTTTAGAATGAGAGATTGACAATGCATGACAACTAAGTGAGATGAATTAATCCTGGCTTAGGTCTTTTTGCCCTAAAAGGCAGTATAGGTATAGATGGCAAAAGTGAATGGGATTTCTGGGAGAAGGGCATAGGGGGGTTCTTCATACTTTCTTGCAACTTGTGTGTTTAGAATTATTTTCAAATAAAAAGTGAAAATTAGAAGCAAGAAAAAGAAGTAAAACTAAAAAAGATTCAAATATCTGCAAAAGAGCTCCTAGAACTAATATATGAATTTACCAAGATCACTGCATACAAGATCAATATTTAAAAATCACCTAAATGCCTATATGCTAGCAATAAATAATTGGAAATTGAAAATTTAAAACATCATTTACAATGGCACATGTGATACCGTGTAGTATGCTTGGTCATTGTTCTCATGCAGGATTAGAGGATTGGGACTTTTAACCCTCCCTGCCAGTCTCCATGGAGGACAGGAGGACTAAAACAAGTTGATCACTGATGGCCAGTGATTTTTATCTACCATGCCTATGTAATGAAGCCTCCATTAAAACTCAAAAAGCTGGTGTTTGGACAGCTGAGCACATGGGAGATCGGGGAGGGAGGCACACCTTAAAGGACATGGAAGCTCCATGTCCTTCCTCCCATAACTCACCCTGTGAATTTCTTCATCTATATTCTTTGTAATTCCTTTACAATAAATCAATAAATGTGTTTCCCTGAGTTCTTTAAGCAGCTTTCAAAATTAAATACAAGAAGGTTGTGGGAACTCTGAATAGTTGGTTGGTCAGATGCACAGATAAAACAACCTGGAGCTTATAATTGGCATCTGTAGTGAGGGGTTCACTCTTGGAATAGACCCTTCAATCTCTAGGACCAGATGCTTTCACCACATAGTGTCCAAACTGAATCAGACTAGAGGATACCCAGCTGATGTCCACTGCAGAATTAATTGCTTGCTTGTTGGTGGAGAGAAATCCCCACACCTTTTTGAAGTCACAGAAGCCTTCTGTGTTGATGTGATGTGAAAGTAGAGGAAATCTGTTTTTCCCCCACCAACATCAAAAGATATAAAATACTTGGGAATAAGTCAAATAAATGTGTAAGAAATTTACACTGAAAACCATAAAACATAGATAAGAGAAAGTAAAAAAAATCTACATAGTTGAGTGCAGTGATACATGCCTGTAATCACAGGGGCTCAGGAATCTGAGGCAGGAGGATCTCAAGTTCAAAGCCTGCCTCAGCAATTTAGTCAGATCTTACCAACTTAGATGCTGCCTTAAAATAAAAAGGAAAAAGGGCTGTGGATGTTCAGTGGTAAAATACCTCTTGGGTTCAATCCCTAGCACCAAAAACAAAAACCTACATAAATGGAAAGATATACCATGTTCATGGAGTAAAGTCAGTATTACAAAAATGTCAGCTCTTTCTTCTGAAATGGATATGTACAATCTAAGCAATTGCAGTCAAAATCCCAAAAACTTGTGTGTTGCTGTACATGTGGAGATTTTTAAGTTGCAAGTTGGAAGCTGTAACTACCTGACTTATAAAGCCACAATAATTAAGAAAGTGTGGTATTGATATAATGGAAAAGACTAGAACATCCCCAAAAATCCATGCATGCAAGGTCAGTTGTTTTTATTTGTTTTGTCAGAGACAACAAAGCAATTCAATGAGAAAGGATAGTCTTTTCAATAAATAGTACTAGATACTCAGATGTTTGTAGACATATAGTTATTATATTTGATAAATATATGCATACCATACACACGTGTATATATATATACACACAAAATTAATTCAGGATGGATCATAGAAATAAATGTAAAACTTAAAAATACAGTATTTCTAAAATAACAGGAAAAAACCTTTATAACCTTGGATTAGGCAAAGGTTTCTTAAGAACAAAAGTATGAACCAGAAAGGTTAAAAATGGATGTATTAAACATCTCAAAATTTAAAACTTATTTTCTTTGAAAAAGACACTGCTAAGAAAATGTGAAGCCATTGATTGGGAGAAGATAGTTTGAAAATGCACATCTAATAAACAATTTGTACCTGGAGTATGTACTTTTGTAATTAATAAAAAGCCTCAATAATAAAAATGACAACCCAATTACTAGATACGGGTAAAAGATTAGAATAGATGCCTGACCAGTCAAGATGTACAGATAGCAAGCAAGTATATAACAAGTCGCTCAGCATCATCAGTGGTTAGAAAAACGCAGGTGAAAACTATCGTATACCATGAAAAAGGTTAAAAGAAGAAGACCTCATCCAGCACCAACAAGGGTCTGGAGCACCAGTGCTCATGCGGAGCCCATAGGAGCAGAGCGTGCGAGGTGTGGACACTTTGGAAAGTGGTTGATAGTTCTTAAAAGTTAAGATGTATTTTCCATATAACCTGGCAGTCCTGCTCCTAGGTATTTACCTAAAAAGGAAAGAAAACAAATGTCTCCACAAGGAATTGTAAGTCGGTGTCCATAACAGCTGTATTCACAACAGCTAAAAACTAAGAGCAACCCCAATATCCATCCATGGGGGAGCGGAGAAACAAGTTTTGTTTAATCCATAGGGTGAAACTGCTACAGTTAAGCCAAGGAATGAACTACTGATCTATAGCAGAACGTTATTAAATCTCAAAGCCAGGTGAGAGAAACACATACCAAAGGCTACATATTGTCGGATTCCATTTCTGTGCCTTTCTGAAAAAGTCAAGTTTGTAGGGGAAGCAGACAGAAGAGAAGTCATTAGGGGCTAACGGAGACCTGGAAGGAGATAACCGTGAAAGGGCACAGGAATCTTTTTGGATTGATGGAAATGCCCTGTATCCTGGTTTTAAGAGCGGGGACACACTGTAAACATTTGTCAGGACTCATTGATCTATACACTTCATTTTATTGAATTTAAATTAGACCTCAGTGAACGTGACCTTGTGTGTACACACACACATACTGGGGACTGGACCCAGGGCCTAGAACATACTAATAAACTTGACTTTAAAGCAAAATGTATGACTTCTAGTGGAACTCACATTTTCGTGGTCACTTTAGGCTCTGCACAACTAATGCACAAACCATTTCTGCCTCCGCCCTGGCTCAGATACGAAAGTCGACCTTCCCTCCATTTCCCCCAACACACTCATTAGCTTTCACTTAGAAGAGGGGCTGGGAAGAGGAGCAAGGCAGGGTGGGGAGGAAAAGGAAGGATTTGCCTTCTAATGAAAGCAGGGAACCTTAAACAGAGGTCATGGCTGTCCTCTGATTGCCTCCTGGACCCTGTCAAGGTAGAGTCCTTTGGTGGTTTTTGTGTTTGTATTTTCATCTCCTGTGGTCTGAAAATAAAAGTTCTCACCCTTCACCCACCTGGAACAACCAGCCATTTTGCTATTGCTCGTAGCCCCCAGACACAGTCCAGTGATCCCCAAGTATACATGCTTCTGATAACTGGCGGCAACCCCACTTTCTGAGTCAGCAAATTAACAAGTCCGGTTCCAGCAATTGCACTTCCATAACTAATGATCAGTTGGTTCCTAGACACTGCCTTTCCTAAAAGTCCACCAACTCCTGAATCAGCAGTTTGCTTTGATCAGAAAGCTTGTGCCTTATAAGTGCATTTCTCCCTTTCTCAAACAATACATTCAAATGTATTTTTTCCAATAGTGAGTGGTGACCTCTTCCCACAACAGGTCTCAGGCTTTCCAACATCCACAACCCGCAAGGGTTTCCCCCTCTGTGACCAGCTGTTTCAGAGTATCTCCCCAGTAAGTTCCTCTCCTAAGAGGAGTTCTGGATAAAGTTGTCACAACAACTTTTCTCACTCATTTGTTCCATTCGTAATATTCATCAGGCACTGAGGTACCAGAATCCATAAAGCTGAAAAAGGCAAATGTGGTTCCTATGCTCACGGAATTTACAGTCCAACAGGACTAAGTGACAATAAGGTTTGATTGCTATAATAGAAAATGAACACAGATATGAGGTGACAATAAGGGAACCCTAACTTAGTCCATAGTATGGTCAAAGAAGGTCCTAAATAAGGAACTTACCTGTAAGCTGAGACCAGGAGTACTAGGAGCTAGGTAAAAGCTAGAGATTGTTCTGGCAGAAGGAATAAACACCCAAAGTCCAGAAGAAAGGAGATGTGGCTTATTCAGGTAACAGAAAAAGAAGTCTAGAATTGACCCAGAGGTAGTGTGAAAGATGAGGAGAGGCAGGAAATAGGAAGGAACTGGGGTGTTCTGCCAGGGTTTACTGTTTGATCTGAGAAGCTGGGGTGCCAGGGGTCCTGCATGCCTACGATCCCAGCAACCCAGGAAGAGAGCAAGTTTGAGACCAGCCTCATGAACTTAGCGAGACCCTGTCTCAAAATGAAAAATAAAAAGGGCTGGGGCTGTAGCTTCATAGTAGAGCACCTCTGGGTTGAATCCCAGTACCAAAGAAATTGAAGAGAACACCACTGAAAGGTTTTGAAGCAAAAGATACTGTGAGATAGCTTTGTATTTCTAAAAGTTAACTCCAGCCACGTGACAGATCAGAAGAGCAAAAGAGACTTGTTCATTTGCAAGAATGTGAAAGATGCGGTGCTCTGAGGGTAGTCTTAGTGGGGGAAGGTCATTTTCGAGGTCAAGTGGGGACGTTCTACGACCTTCTTCCGTAGCTGGGTTTAAAGGCTATTGGTAGAAGGTGCAATTAGAGCAGATCATCGCTAGCTGTTACAGCTTTGAGATCTGATCAAAAGGCCTTCGCAACTAGGATTAATACCCTGCCACAGGGTGAAGCCGCTTTTGTTCTTATTTTTGTTTTTAACAAAATTAACTGCTAAGGGTGGACCTTGATCTATACAAATGGCATTTGCAACACCAGTCAGGCACACTGGACTCCTTTTGCACTGCCCCAGAGCTCTTCAGAGTAAACATTTAACTCATTATTTCTTGGTGTCTTTTCAGGGTGAATCAGACTTCTTCTATGACATCAGTACCAAACCCCACTTAGATTTATAGAATCCTGACCCTCAAACTATGTAGTATTTCATCAGCAAATTATTTAAAACCACTTGCTTTTCCAGTGTCCTGAAGAGCTCTGTTCCAGAGTGTGTTTTCCCAGGAGGAAAATGAAACAGCAGAACATCGGAGCCACATGGCAATCACATCAGTGTCACATTATTTGGTCAGCTCTCTCTGCATACAACCATTTCCCCACCTGTGGCATCATCAGCTCTTTTTCATCTAAAAAAAATGGCAGTGACCTTTGAATCTCATATTCTGCATCCATACTTCTGACAAGCTGGTTTCCGAAAGAGCTTGGAATTGAAACAAAGTTTGCGGACTTTTTATTGCAATTAGATATAAATATGGATTTTAAAATTGCTTCTGAGTAGCTCTGTTGTTGATTCCTCCACTCTTCACTGCCAACCCACTTGCCTAGGTGTGGGAAACTTCTGAAGGCTCTGTCTTCTCATCTCCTAACTTCTTCCCCACAGTCATCTGGTGTTTTCCCCATGCCACGTAAACCGAGAAAAGCAGAGGAAGGCAACTGTCGGGGTAGCCGCCTGCATTCATCCAGCGTCTTGGAGGACTTTGACATTCTGTGAGGCTGCCCAGGCTGCCACAACAAAAATGTCACAGACCCAATGGCTTCACCAATGGCTCACAGTTCTAAAGGCTAGAAGTTCAACATCATGGGTTTGGCAGGGTTGGTTCCTTCTGAAACCTCTCTCCTGGGCTTTCGAAGGCCACCCGTCCCCATGTCCTCACATGGCCTTTCTCTGTGCTTGCACATTCCTGGCATCTCTGAGTGTCTGATACTTATAAGGATACTGGTCACATTTTGTAGGACCTACTCCAATGGCCTTGTTTATCCCCTCTTCAAAGGCCCTATCTCCAAATACAGCCACTTACTGAGGTGCTGAGGGTTGGGACTTCAACACAGGTGTTCTGTGGGACACAGTTCAGCTGGTAACAGTGTACTTCCGCTATCATGGGGGTTTTGGATGCCTTGGAATGGCACCCCTAACTGAAATCTTACCCACTGTCCAGGTTATAACCCCTTTCGTCATTCCCATGATTCAGAGGAGAAAGACTATTAGCGATCATTAGCTATGAACTCCCTGCAATCTCCATGAGCTGAGGACTCCTCTCCCACATCCAGCGTCACCACTTTCTGCTTCAAATGCCACATTGCCTCTAGACCGAGTTTTCTGACTCGCAAGGCTCAACAGCTCCACACCTTCAGCTGTGCCCATCCGGATTTCTAGTATGAAGCCCAACCTCCTCCGCAGCCAGCCTTGGCCTGCGTCCTCAGCTCCTCTGCTCTCTGTTCTGGCAAGACTGACGTCCTACGGCTGCTGTGGAACGCTGAGACAGGTGTTGCTGTGTCCCTACGCTTTGACTTGGGTTGCTAGCATAGCTGTTCCATCTACATTTGCAGGAAGCCCGCTGCCCTCTACAGAGGCACTGGTCTTAAGACATGGCTAGAAAGCCCCTCCTCATGGGGTCTTCCCTGGTTCCTCTCCTCCAGAGACAACTCCCTGTCTCATTTTCTCCCAGAAACTTCACCCTGATTGCAGTGCAGACACAAGGACATTCGCCCTTCTCCCCACCCCACCCCCCAGTCCCACTTCCCCACTAAGCAGAGGGCCCCAAGCACACAGGGTGGTGTTTGTGTAGCTCCAAAGTTCATCACGTACATAGCAGAAGGACAGAGCGAGAGAGGGCAAAACCAAAGTATATGATTCCATGTAACTTAACACATTTTCCTCCTCCAGTTTCGATAGAACACCTGCCTTCCTGAAACTCAAGCCAAGATCGGGAGAGCAGAACCCTGCGGAAGGCGCTGGCGCATGCCTCAGTACACCACACGCAGCTTCGTTGCCCAGGTAACACACTCTTGTAGGTAAGAAGACTCTTCCCTAGGACCCCATCTCTAACAGAGCAGTTCTGCAGGTACCCATGAATACTTCAAATTGCATCTCTGCTAATGACAGTTTAAACATAACCATCTGCCATTCGCACAAATTAGCACTTCATTAACATAATCTAACATCCAGTCCATACCGACATTTACTCATCTGTCTAAAGAATTCTAGCTACATTATTTATTCAAATCAGGGTGCAGACAGTCTGGACCACATTTGGTTATCAAGTCTCAAAGTCTCTTTGGCCTGTAATCTCTCCCCATCCCCACCCATTTTTTAAAATGTCATCTACTTATTAGAGAGATCAGACTACTTTTCCTGAATAGTATTTCAGGATAGGGCACTTTGCGTTTTTTTTTTTTTTCTTGAGAGAGAGAGAGAGAGCAAGGAAGAGAATGAGAGAAAGAGAATCAATATTATTCATTTTTCCGACACCTAGTTGTGTATGTGGTGCTGGGGTTCCAACCCGGATCCTTGCACATGCCAGGCAAGCGCTCCAACCGCTGAGCCACTGTAGATAGGTTTTAACTGCTATTGAGTTAGGTCCTCAAGAAACATTATATAGAATAATTTATAGAAATATCTGTACAAAGGGCACGAACATCTCTGTGGCTCTCACTCACCATGCACAAGGCAGGAGTGTTTATCACAGATCCTGCGGGCACTGCCACCAGTGAGGAGCCCTCACATGGTCCTCCTCGAAGCTTGCTGAACACCAGATGCCAGGCTATTTAACAGGGTGCTAATTTGATGCATGAAGAGTAGCACCCTGATTTACATTTTGGAAGAGTAGCACCCTGATTTACATTTTGTTAATGTAAGATGTGCAAAGTGGTTCCTTTAATTTCCACTTCGTAGCTCCATTTTTTTCTTCTTGGTGTGTTTTATTATTTTTGCTTTATTTCAATTGACAGCATTGCATCCTTTGTAGACTAGCTAAATATAGTTAATTAACAGTTGCGTTATCATTTGGTAGTGAAAACACTTGAAATCTACTCCCTTAGTATTTTCAAGGATAAATTGCTGTTGACTGTAGTCACTGTGTTGTACAATAGATCTCTTTTGTTTTTTAAGAGAGAGAGAGAGAATCAATTTTATTGAGTTTTGCATGTGGCTTTCATTGCTCCCACACTTCCTTGTGTATGTGGTGCTGGGGTTGGAACTCGCATTCTTGTGTATGTCAGGCAAGCGCCATAACTCCTGAGCCACTGCTCCAGCCCCTATAAAGATCTCTTGGACCCACATTTTCTAATTGGAATTTAGTATCTTTTGACCAACATCCCCCCAACACCCGCTTTGTCCAGTCCTTGGCAATCACAATTCTACTCTCAGCTTGGATGAGTTTTATGTTTTTGGACGCCACCTGAGTGGCAGCATGTGGTATTTGTCTGTCTGCTGGTCCTCCAGGTACAGTCACATCATCAAATGACAGGATTTCCTACTTCATTATGACTAAGTAGTACACCATTGTGCACACACACATGTACACACACACACACAATATAAATATATTACATTTTCCTTATCCAGGCATCTGTACGTATTTGCTTTTTTCTGACATGACTGAGCAGCCCTCTAACAGATGGAGAGAATCAATTTTTATTGAGCTTTTCACGTGGCTTTCGCTGCTCTGACACTTATTGTAAAAGTGGTGCTGGGGTTTGAACCCGAGTACTCGTACATGCCGGACAAGCGCCGTAACCATTGAGCCACCGCTCCAGCCCCATGGCTGTACTATTTTGTATTACCAGCAAGGAATGGGAGTCCCTGTTGTTCCACATCCTTCTCAACGTTCGGTGATGTCAACGCTTTGGATTTTAGCCTTTCTACTAGGTGATACATTGTTGTTGTTTTGATTTTCCAATTCTCCAACAATATATGATGTGGAACATCTTTCCGTATGCTTATTTGACAGCTCTATAGCTTTGAGTGACTATTCAGATCTTTATCTTTCTTTTCCATTGGGTTCTTGTTTTCCATTGAGTTTGAAGGGTTCCTTGTATGTTTTGGATACAAATCCCTTATCAGATATTTCTTAAATATTTTCTCCTTGTCTGTGACTCAACTTTTCATTCTCTTTAACAGTGTCATTCACATTTAAGCTTTTTATATTGAGATAATTAAAGATTTCACATAGTTGTAGGAACTAATTCAGATAGACCCCGAGTACCATTTACCCTTGCCCCAATGGTCACAACTTCCAAAACTAGAGTGCAATATCACAGCCAGGATTTTGAGATTGATACAGTCAAGGTACAGAAACTTAGGGTCCATTAAATTGCCTATCCCTCATCTTTGAATCATCTTCCTGTAGTTAGAGATTTCTGAGTTCTGCTAAGAGTACCACCTTTAGGAGTGGCAGCATTGTGGTGATACCTGCATAAGTCTATGAAGTCATGGTTGGAGCACTGGCTCAGTGGTTACAACGCTTACCTGGCATGCGTGCAAGGATGCAGGTTCAAACCCCAGCATCATGTACACAACAAAGTGTAGGAGCAACGAAAGCCACATGAAAAACTAAATAAAATTGATTCTCTCTCTCTCTCACACTCTCTCTCTCACTCTCTCTCACTGTCCCTCTCTCTTAAAAAAAAAAAAAGTCTATGAAGTTGGTGCTGAAGACACAGCAGGGGGGTAGCCTTTGATTATATAAATTGAATAAACAAACCAAAAACCCTAGTAGTATTGTTTTTTAACTGTATCCTTATAATTTATTTCTTTTTTTGTGCAATCGCCCAGAGTCCATGTTTTTTACTTGGAACTGAGAACATTGACTAATCATTTTCCCCAAGACTCAGCTGTTACTGGATCCCAAGAAAAAGAAAAACGAGCTTCCCAGTACTTGTGCTGACGGGATCGCTACCAATCAGCTTGCAGAATCCAAAACAAAGCAGATGGTCTTGTGAGACTGCATAGCAGATGGTTTATATCGGTGTGTTGGCTCCTGGAACTCAGCAGCAGAGGAACCGCCCAGGTTACAGGAGGCTAGGTTAGAAGGACCTCCAGCGCCAATCTCTCTCAATGGCACCCCTTCCTCCAGCCACGTTCAAGATGGACGCTGAGTGAGAGTGGAAAGCTGCACTTCAGGGACAAAGAGACCAGGGTTAAAATGTAGAGCTTGCCACCTACTGCTATCAGGACATGTTTCTCGCGTCCATTTCCTTCTCTGGAAAATGGGGGTGTGATCATCTACCTTCAGGGTTATTGCAGAGATCAAAGGAGACAAGGTCTGACAGCTTCCAGTTTGTGGTAGGTACTTAAGAGGTCATTGCTAGTCAGTGTCCGTTCTCCACGGTGAACAAGAAGAGATGGGCAGATGCTACCAGCTGCTTCCCCTCTTCTTTCTCTCTTCTTCCTGATTATTTCTTAGAGCTAGGTGGCTGTATTCTTAGCTACAGAACTAAGCTTCCCAGCCTCCCTTGCTGCCCAGATGTGGCCACATTCCTTGGTGTTGGTCAATGAAACTTCCGTGAAAGTCTCCCAGAGTTTGTTTCATTTTTCCCTATAGCTTCCTTCTACTTCCCTTGCCTAGGGATGTGATGTGGGTCTGGGGTGCAGAAGCCATCTTTCGTCCAGAAGAGACCATGATGGGGAAAGTAGAAGATGGAAACCAAGAAACCTAGAACATTGGTGATGTGACAGACCCACTAGGTCAGCTACCTGGGTGGACAGTTATTCCCCATGTGGTGATGTGCTAAGTCAGAGTTCTATGATTTGTAGCCAAATCAGACCAGATCTACCAGGCCCAAGGGCCCAGGGATGAACTAGCCTTTTATAATGACTTTTATTTTTAAATTTTTTTGACACTGGGGATTGAACCCAAGGGCGCTTAATCCCTAAGCTACATCCCCAGTCCTTTCTATTTTTTATTTGAGACAGGGTGTCATTAAGTTGCTTAGGGCTTTGCTGGATTGCTCAGGCTTGCCCTGAACTTGCCACCCTCTTGCCTCAGTCTCCCAAGGCGCTGGGATTACAGGTGTGTGCCGCTGCACCCAGCTTTAAAAATGACTTTAAAATCTGAATGATAGAATATGTTGGGGACAGGAAGGGCAGCCTAGAGTTTGGTCCCATTTACCACACAGTCAATCAAAGTAGAAGTTTCTTTCTCTATAGATTTAGAAAGCTGGATTTTCCCCTGAGCTCCTGTGTGATGGGTGATGGGGTGTCTACCCACGATGTTGGGTGCAAAGCACTTGTCTCATTGGTTCTCATCCCATGCGCTAGACCCAGGGCAATGTGTAGGATCCAGCTCCCACCCTACCTCTCATCGGGGCTCCCTGGTTTCCAGGGCTGGGGGAAGTCTGAGTTGGTTCAGCCTGTCTGGTGCCTTGACATACTGGAAGGTGATGGCTCACTGAAGCCAGGCATTCACTTGTGTCCAGTGTGGCAGCTGGATGACATCTCCTGGAGCCCCAGCAGTGTCTTCACTGCACGAGTGACTTCTGGTGGTGGCTGGCCTGCTTGCCAGGGCTGAGCTCAGTGAGGTTTGCAGCTGAGCTGGCTTTGCCTGTTGGGACCGTGCTGTTCTGGTTCTGGTAAACCCAGTAAGGTGGGGCCTGTGGTCAGACACTCCCAGTGTGTACTGCACTGAGAAAGTCCCTCCCCTCTGGCCTCCTCCTTCCATCCAACGACCTTTATCAGTGCAGTTAAAATAAGCAATAGCACATGGCTTCATGAACCCTATAGATGTCACCAAAACAAAATTAGAACATGTTGGCAAGTACCATGCACCTTTTGAGACAAAATGAAAAATTAGAAAATAAAGCCATGAGCAGAGATTTGGAAGTTAGATAAGTAGTAGCTTGCTTATAATATATAATGTAACTAATAACATTCTGCTTGTCTTGAAACATGACTTCCCTTCAAAAGGCAGAAAGGACAGCTGTTCAGGCATTTAGACACATTGCTGAGATGTTAAGGGCATAATTTTATCTACATTGACTCAAAGAGAAAGAATTAGGATATGTATTGTCATTTTTTATTTTAATTTTCAGACTATTTTTACTGAAGTTTAGAAAAGCATTGGTCCATGACGAATTGGAAATACTTTCTCTCAAAGCTCTTCATGGTTTTGAAGCCTTAGTTTAGGTTCTCCTCATGGCCTTTGCTTTTGGGAAGTGCTGTCCCCAGTTGGACAAAGCTGCAGTCCCCCACCTTCCCTGGCCAGTCTCCACCTTTGGACAGATTCCCTGTGAAGACCATCTGGGATCCTCCCATAATCTCTGGAGCCTGAGCTAATATTTCTTAGCAAATAATTGCACACAAATAGCACCCAAGTGATTTGAACACTAACTCTCCCCACATCCACCCCAATTATGCACTCTTCCTTTAGGGTTCAAGTTAAAACCCACAGCTCTGGTTTTCCCCCTGGCTGGGATGATGCGCCAGTCTTTAGCCCAGTAGGGCTGGATGACGTCACACAGGGGCTCTTCCACTGTCAGCCCTGTGGCCCCTCTGCGTGTCCTCTTCCAACCCGTCTTGCCAAATCAGGGTGGTTTGGGCCAGAGAAGACTGCACTGTAGAAAGGCTGCTGTCCATCTAGAAAATTCGAGGCTACCAGGGAACAATTCTAGGATTTGGATGAGGCACAAAAAAAGCCTGGTGAATGTTGGGTGAGGAAGGGGCTGAGTTCAGTAAGAAACCACTGGAGTTTCAGAAGGGAAGGAAGGATGGCACCATTCAAATGTCACCCACACCGTGCCTGGGCTGTCTCCTGTGAGTTCTACAGACCGGAGCTCTTCGGTCCCAGCAGCAGGGACATTTTGCAGTTGAGGGGAACTGAGGTTTGGGAAAGTTGAAGCTTGCCTGAGGTCTGCAGACTGCTGGGTCAGGAGGATGAGGGAAGCTCTTGTCCAGTTTTCTTGCCTAGGGCAGAATGTGCACCAGACCAGCACCCTGGCAACTGCTGTTCCCCTGGGGTGTCTGTGAGCCCTGCCCAGGGGGGCCACGGACACAGACCCCACACCCTGGATCATATTCTCTTGGGAAGCAGGTTAATATTCCAGAAAGATCCCAGCAGTCTCAGGGCACCGGTCTTCATTCATTCATTCCTATTTACAGACTCAGCCCCTCACCGGCAGGATGCGGCCACCCACCATAAAGCTTGCGAGAGTTTCAACGATGGTGCAGTTCATTCGTTGGTAGGCTGGCAGCGGAGGGGGTGCCTGGCAGATGGTAGCTATGTTCCCTGTGTGCTGCCTGCCTCCCCAGCTCCTGGTGAGCTCCTGCCCAGGACGGACTTTTACTTCTGTACCCTGACAGCTTAGCTCTGTGCTAAGGAACAAGCTGCCCACGGCTGGTCCAACCCGGTAACCAGGATTGAAGCCTCACCCAGCCTCCTAGCTGCCTGTCCCAACCTCCTCCCCCCTCGTTCATAATGCATTCAGCCCTGCGTCCAGCTAAAGGACCACCTCCCTCCTCCTGAGCAGCTGTGGCTGGTGGCTCAGCCCGGGCAACCAGCTGCAGGCTGCTGTGCCCTGCAGCTACCATGGGTGTCTTCCAGGGCAGAGGCAGCTCATAGCTGCTGCTCTTCCGTTCTGCAGCAAGGGACGGACATGGATGTGTTGTCTGTGTATGCAGTCACCATTTTGGACCATGGGGACAAGAATGACAGTCTAGGGATGGCAGGGCTCAAAGAGCAGCAAGGGGACAGTGCAGTTGCTATACCAAGCCCATTGCTTATATCATTTAAGCCATTGATATTTTGGTTTTTCTGTCACATGCAGCTGGCATCAATCCTAAATGTGGCGGAAATTATTAGAAAATGTCACCCTATCTTCACACCTGCAGTGTTTTGTGGCACAGCCACCCTTTCCAAAATGACTCACACCACCACGTTGAAACACAACTGGTTACAGACTCTGGCAACCAAGGGACTCGGCTCCCTATGCTGTACCCGCCCATCCCCATCTCTCTAATGTGGCCAGATAATTTGACATGTTGTACTTTCTCCTTTCCACTGGAGCAGGAAGCAGGCTCTGCACAAGGTTGAAGGAGGTTTGTGAAGGGCCCCTGATGTCGACACTGCTTTAGAAACACTGAAATATGAAGGTGGCAGGTGGGTGCAGGAGGGAGGTTCAGAGCTGCCGTGGTGGGAGTGGGGGTACAGAGGCCGGTCTGGGCTCCCACAGGATGGCAGTGGAAATGGTCTAGTGTACACCGGGGACCTGGGATTCTAAAACATGACTCAGATTCCCAGATCCCAATCTTTCTTTCTTTCTTTCTTTTTAAGAGAGAGGGGGAGAGAGAGAGAGAATCAATTTTAGTTTTTCATGTGACTTTCATTGATCCAACACTTTGTTGTGTATGTGGTGCTGGGGTTCAAACCCGTGTCCTCGCCCATGCCAGGCAAGCACCATAACCACCAAGCCACCGCTCCAGCCCCCAACCCCAAACTTGGCACAGCAACAGAGGACTGGGCTGGACCTATACTTGGGGACAGATAAGTGATCACCTCGGGCAGGCGGAGGGCAAGGAGACACCTCGCTGGTATCTCCAGTTTAGCAACCCCAATTCAAATGCCCAAACTTGTGCCCCAAATCCGCTATTCTCATGTGTCCTATCTCAGCTGGTCATGCTGTGATCCTTCTAGCTGCTCAGGCCAAAAACCTGGGTCTTTCTCCACCCTCCTGTCTCTCTCCCAACCATTAGCAAACGAAAGGGTCTACTTTCAGAATACAGTCACACTGCTGAGCCCCACTCGGCCTGCCGCTTGGCATCTCTCGCCTGCACTGTAGCCACAGGCTTCTGGTGGGCCCTGTGCTTGGCCCTTGTCCCCTGGAGTCCATTCTCACCAGGGCTCCAGGGTTAGCAGGCTAAATGTGAGCAGATCCCAGAGTGAAGGTCAAAGTCCTTGCCACATCCCATAAGGCCCGACCTGACTGCCCACTCTGCATCCCTAACTCCTCTCCCAGTACCTCCCCTGGCTCACAGCTTTCTCCAAAGCTCTGGCTGTTATTTAACACAGCGGGGACTCTGCCTCAGGCTCCGACATTTGAACCATGTGATTGTTCCTGCAGTCCCAGTCAAACATGCCCTGAAGGAGTCCCTTCCTGACTACTCCCCTTCAGATGACTCCACTAACCCTGCAGCTCTGCCACCCACCCCAGGCTGATCTTCCTGCCCCGCTGTTTCCCATAGCACTTGGACATGTCTCTGACACGCTGCACATTTTACTTAGCTTGTCTCCATCACCAGAGAGCTCTCGCGGGTCAGGGACATGGTTTTGGTTACTCTCTACTCTCAGCCACTGACAGCAGCAGGTGTAGTGAATGTGTGCCTCTCCCCCCACTCTAGCTGCCCTGCCCCCAAAGATGCCCCACCTTGTAAGCTTTGACTCACAGCCCAAGTCAAGCTTACAAGATAAATAGTAGCCAAATAGCTGCTATTGCTACCACAGCTGACCCTCTGTATCTGTGGGTTCTGAATCTGAAGATGCAACCAGCTGAGGTTAAAAGAAAAAAAAAAGGCATGTATGTATATGCATATGTATGCATCAATTTGTAATACTATGAATATACATTTATCATACATGTTTAAAATTGCAGCTGTTCTGAACACGTACAAACTCCCCCGCCATCATAACTTCCGAAAGAATATAGTATAACAATTACTCACTTAGTTTTTACATTGGATTAGCTGTTAGTAATTAAGAGATGATTTAACAGCACATTACAGTGACACAGCAAAATCAATGTTCACAGCAGCTAATTTACAAATTATGGAATCAACCCAGATGCCCTCACTGGATGAATGGATCCAAAAGCTATGGTACATATATACCATGGAGTTCTACTCAGCTATTAGAAATATTGCAGCCTTTGAAGGTAAATGGATGGAGATGGAAGAAATCATGCTGAGCAAAGTCAGCCTAACCCAGAGAACCAAGGGTCGAATGTCTTCACTCATCTGTGGCGGCTGGAGATAAACCCAGGCCTGTGGGAAACAGGTTGTAACCTGTAGTAACCTCATATGTTAGACCCAACACATAATCTAGGGCAATCATAGATACGTAGGGGGAAGGATAGGGGAGAGAGTTTGTGGAGGAGGGGAAAGGGAGAATAGGGAGGGATCCGGGAGTAAATCTGATTTAAGAATATATGCATATCAAATTGTTACTTTATATGCATTTTGATTGTATAAGAACTAAATTTCTTAATTTAAAAAAGATGATTTAAATTATAAAGGGGGATGTGTATAGGTTATTTGCAAATACCAGGCCAGTTAGAAGAGGAACTTGAGCATCCAAGAATTTTGGTAACTGTAGGGGCAGGGGGAGGGGGTGTCCTGGACCGCATCCCCATAGATGCTGATGTACCACTGTGATTATCCTTTCTCCTTGGAGCTTCACGTGCACAGGCTCAAAACCAGTGAGTGTAGTTCAAGAAGAACACACTCCCTGTAATTTCTCCAAGTCCAAATCCAACTGTCTCCACTTTGCCCACGTAAAGTACTACTTCAAAGAAAGACACTGTCATTTCTGGTTGTAAGCACACACACACACATGGAAATAAATTTTATCAATGAGATGGTCAGTTCAAGAAATTTATATTCAAAAATTTTCTTAAGAACACATGTAATTTTACAATATCATTCATCATAGCACCAAGCCTATATTCCTTGATAGAAAACAGTCAAATAACAAATACTCCAGTTAATTTCCCACAGGTATAAATTATGCAAATAGCCATTTATATCTTAATTTACAATAATCAATAAATAAGAGTGCACATTCATACAATATTTTAACAAAGATTCCTCCCCTTGTTATCTATATATATATATAATCCTAAATAGACAAAATAATCCTTGTACTACAAAATAACATTTCACTTTTTTTTTCTTCCATAGTTCTTCTGGAGCTGCAAAAGCTATCAGACACAGTCAATTAAGTCCTGCCATGACGTTAAAGAAACATTAAATCTGCTAAGTGTATCACAGATTCCCCAGTGAGATACGTGTTACCCTCCAGTCTAAAATGCTCTGAACAATCTCCTGAGTCCAGGTTTAAGAATCTGTTCCGTGAATGGTAGGGAGTAGCCATTGTCCCGTTTTCCTACACATCTTTGGCTGATAGCATCAGCACCAAGGCAGGTGACACAGGCAGAGTCTACAGATCCAGTCTCAAGGGCAAAGAGGAGGCGTCTTCACACAGACCCTGCCCCCAGGCCCTGTTCCTCCCTGCCATCCAGCCCTGGCTTAAGGGATGTCAAACACTAACAGCTGACTGAGCAGAAAACGTACCTTTCTATTTTGAGTCACTACTAGAGAGGGGAAAGGTGGAGAGTGTGGAACGGTCCAGTGTGTAAGCTGTTTGCTGGGGTCTCAAGGAGACCCAATTTAGCCCTTGGAGCCTGAGGAAGCAGGTGCCTAGGTTCTTCCCCAAGCCTGCATCCCACACCTAGCAGATGACCTTCTGCTATTCTAATCTCTTTCTCCACACTAAACAGGAAGCAAGCTCCAAGCTTTGGAGTTCACTTCTAAGCAGAAGGGCATTTATGTTAAGCAAATAGGCCTACAAAGAGCTGCCATGCTAACCTTTGGACTTTTGAACGTAGGAAGGACTTTTTATAAGAGGGCTTCCAACTTCCAACCCAGAGAGGTAAATGAATTAACCAAGGTGTTGGCAAGACCCGAGCTAGGATGCGGGTCCCTGGGGCTCCCAGTGACGTCTCACTCTGGGCAATATCAGCTCTCTAGACTGCAGGTATTCCCAGATTTCTTTTTAAAAAGGGTCTCAGTTGTTCCAAGACATTTGGGAATAGAGATGTTTTGTGACTGTCCTTCCTTACAGCAGGTCTTGTGGACAATATGCTGTTGACTTTTGGTGCAGAAAAGAAGTAGCTGTTACACAGCATAAACGTAGCCAATGAGATTTTGTTTTTCTTCTTTTGGCAACAATGCAAAAGTCATGACTCTTAAACTTAAATAATGATCCCTATCTGAGAGACAAACGAAGAAAGCCTGATTTCTGCCCTCAAAGGCACATGTGGGAGAGAGGGACAGTTAGGGGGCAGGACTCAGAGTTCACAAGTTACTGCTGAACTGTGTTTGATGCTGACGCAGATTTTACTGCTAAAGGGCATTTAGAGTGGAACTGGAGGCTAAAACGTTAATTTCTGAAGGAGAGACTTAAGCAACTGGGATACGGGGTTGGGAATTGGGGACAGGTATGCACAGGAGGGAACTGTGGTGTGACCACCAACTCTGCCACCTTCCCACCCAGAGCTTGTCAGTTAGGTTGATGTCACAAAGAACCAGAAGTTTATTAGGGCATCACTTCATTTTCTAATCAATGTCTGGAAAGAAGCCCTCTGCTCCTGGTTCAGCCACTTGCTAGCTCTAGGCTATGACCTTGTTATCCTTCCCTCCTGAGTTTTAATTTCTTCCCTGAGGCCAACCTCTCTTATTACACAATGGCTTCAACTTCCTCCTGCAGAAAGCGTGATCCACAGGGTGGTGCACTGGAGAGAGGTGAACTGAATATTGGAAAGGAGGTGTAGTGAATGGTCAGAGAGGATGGAAATGGAGGATGGGTGGGCTAGCGAGCTGTCTGCAACTTCATAACAAACTTGCTAGGAAGGTACCTTTCTTTGGACAAACATGTGCAGAGTGTCTACACCTCAAACAAGTTCAGAGGTTAATGTGCCTGAGTTGGCCCAGGTATCAAGTGCCAGCTAGGACTCGAATCTAGATGCAGCTGTCTTCCCCAATATGCCGTCTTTCCCTATCCCCATGCCTCCCAGGCAAGGAGGAAGGGACTGATGGATAACAAAAACCAAAAAACAGAAAGGGTTCATTTAAGGACAGTCCCATCAGATGAAGCTAGACGTGACAACTGAGAGTCAAGGATTTAAACAGGTCAGCAGCGGGACTAGGCTATAGATTGTTGACGCCTGTGTATATTTAAAAACAACTTGGCCAATGAGCAGAAAGGACTGGTGTCTTTTTCCCTGATGAGAATGTTTTCTGGCCTGGGCTAGGCAGAAGTCCTTGCCGGAAGTGTTTCCAACCAGGCTCTCAGAACGAGCTCTAAACACAAGTCAGCCTTCCGGGTGCTGCAGGGGCTGGCTACCCAGGAAAGTCCACCAGGAACTCTGGCAACCTCTGCCAACTCCCTGAGAGCCAGGAGCTCCAAGCGACCAAGGCCATGCCCCATCTGGGACCAAGCTCGCCACAAACCCCGTCCTGCACTCAGTGAGTGGGAAATGACAAGACCAAGCTGGCCGAGGGCTATTACAAATCAGAGCAAGGAGGACTGCTGCTCACGTGGACCGTGCACCAAGGAAGCAGGAGGACCACTGTGAACTCCTGCGGAGCTCAGATCCTCAGCCCATTCCCCCAGCAGGAGGCAGGGGCACAAAGGTCCCTTGAGCTCCTGCAGGGCAGCAAAGATGCGCTAGGTCAGATCCCTAGCTCTCCCAACGTGCTAACTGGGTGAGGGAAACAGCCAGTGGCAGCATACAGCAAAGACTGGTGCCAATTCTCAGCCTCAGCCACCCAACCGAGGGCCTGGGCCTTGTCCTTAGAGCAGCCCCCTCCCCAGCCCTCTGGGCCAGAACAACCTGCTACTCATCGCAGCTGCAAATGGCCACTGCAGGCCGGCAATGTCCCGTCCTCCCCAGATGCGGTGTCAACAGGGGAGGAGAAACAACACATCTGAGCCCCACAGAGACTTGTGCACTCTTGGTCCCAGCAAAACCATCGCTGAGATGGTTCTGCAGACCTGCCCAGACCTTCTCTGGGACTTCAGGATGGCTCGTTCAGTGCAGGCCCAAGGAAGGTGTCCCCAGGTAGGAAGAAGAGGCCAGGCCTCAAAACTCCAGCAGGCCTTCTGGAGAACCAGGAAACACTGATCTGCGTGAGAGCTCATGCCACGCTGATGACTCAGCTTTCTCCTCTCAAAGCCAAGACTGACTGACCCCAGGGGACACCTGCTCTACTCCTCTCCCCTGACAGAGGGAGAGATGAGCTCCATGGTGTTCTGAGTTCTTGCTAAGGGCGGCTGGAGGCTGTGATTCTGTAGAAAGCCTTGTAGAAACGCAAATGGCCATCCCAGAGTCACCAGCCAGCAGCATGACGAGTTTCGGATCTTTTGTTTCTTGTTTTCTTTGCAATGGGGTCTGCGATGCCCAGACTGGTCTGCACCTCGGGGCCTCCTGTGGTCTTCCCTATCTTACAGGTGGTGCTGGGCCCTACATGACCCTTATGGCCCACGCTTACAAAACACTCCTCTTTGAGGAAATCCTGCTCATGTTCCGAACTCCAACCCGCAGAGAGCCTTGGCAAAGGCCAGTGTGGTTTGATTCTCCCTAAACAGACAGAGGCAGCAGAGAAAACCTAGAAACCACAGCACCGCGCAGCTGCATCTGGTGGGCACGCTGGAGGTCGAGGTGGCTCCTGGGGGCAGGTGACTCAGCTACCGGGAAGGAGGGAGAAGCAGCAGCCCTGGAGCAGGGTTTGTGGGGTGGGCTGAGCTCTCCTGCACTCAGCACAGCTCGACAACCTGGATGTTGCTGTGACCTCAGCTACACACAGGACAGGGCACATACAGGTGGGCAGGCGGCAAGCCACCTAAGCAGCCGTGGATCAAGATGGTACATGGAACGCAGGTGCTCACTTCCTCCATCGTGAAACTCCATGGAAACAAGAGCAGAGGCACAACAGTCACACAACCAGGAAGACAGGCAGCAGCAGACGACAGACAGCAAGAAGGCAGCGGGGCTACCATATGCTGCAGCGGGCCACTGAGCCACCTCATGTGGCATCATGGAAAGGCGAGGGTGAGACAGGACTCTCAGGCCTCCTGTCCCTCCCATGCAGCCAGAGGTCCCCTCTGTTCCTATACCTCGGAGAAACGGGGATACCACACAGCGAAGGCAGGAGCCTTTAATGAAACTAGACACTGGTGACAAGCCTCTCTGCTCAGCAGCCAGAACTCCAGCGCTCAGGCAGCCCCGAGGCTGCAGGTGTGGATGGCACCGAAGGCACCCAGCCAAGGGGCCAAGTTGGAGTTAAAGTCTAGCTTTGTCCCCTTCAGGGCTGCATCTTCCCGCAAAAAGGGGCGAAAGGTGCCCTCTGCCAGTCAAGCTAAGTGCTCGGGGTGGCTTCTGCCCAGGGGAACACCTTTAATTGAAACTGAACAAGGACACTGTAAAGGTTAAGAGCAGCCCTGTGTCTCCCTCTTTCCCAGGAGTAATGAAAACCTCGCTAAAGAAATGGATTGGGCCCCAGAGAAAAGATGTGTGAGTACTGACACAGGGTTCTCCAAAGACAAGGCCAGCACCCCAGGTGACCCTAGAGGAAACCCAACAGTGGACACGCAGAGCTTCCAACCAGTCTTTCAATCCGAACAGATCCACAGCGCCACCAGATATTGGGAAACTTGGACATAAGAGACGGAGACAGAGACCAACAGAGAGAGAGGACACTTAGAGGAACGCAAAGCAACACAGGGAGCAGAAAAGAAGTTCCTCCAACACTAAGGTGTGCACCAGCAACCCCAGCAACCAGGAGGCTGAGGCAGGAGGATCACAAGTTTAATGCCAGCCTCAGCCACTTAGTGAGACCCTGCCTCAAAATGAAAAAGAACAAGGTTGGGGATATAACTCAGCACCCTGGGTTCCATCCCAAGTACAAAACAACACTACAACAATAAAAAGAATTCATTATCATCAACATCCACAGGGCAATAAGACCCACATCCCCGAATCAAGAACAAGACACTACGAAACAAAAGTCTGAAAACAACAAGAAGTCTTGGAAATTAGAAATTAATATGACATTCCTACTGGGGAGATAAAAAGGAATATATTTTTCTTGAAAGTAGATTAAAAAAAATAGAGATGAGAAATTAAAGAGATAAAAATCCTAGAGGACTAGTTGGAGAGATCCAGCGTTGGAATGCCAACTGGTGCAGAAAGAATGTAAATAATTACAAGAAAACAAGACATTTCCCATAGGGCTCAGCACAAAGGATAACAGCAGAAGTGACATCGCCATGACAGTTCAGAACACCACCAACAAAGAGCTCTTAAGTGTTCCACGGAGCGGAGAAACCTGTCACATATACAGGCATGAGAGGCAGAAGGGCCTTAGATGCCACCAGCCACAGCTGGGGGAGGTGGTGGGGGGGCTGTCAGAGGTGGCCAGCGGATGTAACTAAGCCAATGAAGAGCTTTACTACAGCAGGGGCGTGTTAGGTGGAAGTGCAAAGGGTACATATTAGCAGAAACAGCAACAAGTGCTCCAAGAGGCTCCTTCCAGGGGGCGATGTAGGGGGCTGCTGCTTCTCATTAAAAATATCTGATAGATGGGGCTGGAGCAGTGGCTCAGTGGTTGGAGCGCTTGCCTGGCATGCGTGAGGACTCAGGTTCAAAGCCCAGTACTACATGCACAACCAAATGTCAGAAAAACAAGACCCAGATGAGAAAATAAAGTTGATTCTCTTTCAATCCCTCTCCTTCTATCCCTCTCTTAAAAGAAAGGAAGAAAAACATATAGACCTTTGTTTAATTTAAAAAAAAATTTGTAAGAAAAGGGTGTCTTTTCTAACAGCCTGCTACATCCAGTTCCTTCCATATAAGCCTATACTCAAATTAACCTTTCTTCTTTTAAAGTATCAGTTTATTGGGGCTGGAGCAGTGGCTCAGCAGTAGAGCACTTGCCTGGCATGTGTGAGGACCCAGGTTCAATCCCTGGCACCACACACACAACTAAATGGCAGGGAAAAAAAATTGACTCTTCTTTCTCCCTCTCTCTCTTAAAAAAAAAATCAGTTTACTGCCAACCTGAGCCAAATGATTTTTAGCAACTTGTAATGTCCTTTAAAACAGCTAGTGCCAAGATGCCTAAGAATCATGTGCTTCAGGCTGGCAGTGAACTTTTTTTAAAGGCAAAAAAAACAATTTGTGAGAAACCTGCAGAGACTTTGCGAACAAGGCCAAGACCTGTGAAATAAAATGATTCAGATTTGGGTCAGCTATTCTTTGGCATTTAATTTGGGAATACCGCCAGGTGCCCAGGGTTATAAAATATCACACCCCTAATATTTCTTATTGATCCTTCTGAACTTCTGATGATGCCGGGCAGCTCATTAATTAGCTCATTTTCCTGGCCTTGAAGATGGAGCCACTCCAAGCTCCTATGGCTTTGGCCTTGGAAGGCTGAGATTCTTTGGGGAAGGAAGGCAGAATGGTGTAGAGGCCGGGTTTTGGCCTCGAGAACTGGGCTCTGTAAATTCTTTCAGCCTCATTGAATCTGCGTGTGGCTGGAGACCTGCTGCAAGTCCTTGGCATGCTGGGAAGGAATGTGATTCCCCGAGTAAAAGCAATGCTGGTATGTCAAATGGCAAGCCTAGGCAGCTGTGAAAAATGTTCCAGAAGCCATCGGGGATGAGCTTGACGGTAAACAAAACTTCCTCACGGAAAAGATAATAAAGTTTGATAGGCCCCAAAATATTTGGTTTTGCTTGAATGAGAACATTTCGCTAGTCATTTTATCAGGACATTCATGTGCACAGAATTTGCCTACAAAGAGGGACAAATCTGTACTGGGCATCGGGTGCCCTGGGTGCTCCAGGTAAGTGTGTTCCTGGTGGGCTGTGTGACCTTGGCCAACCTGCTATGTCTCTCTGGGTTCAGCTGGAGCAGCTGGTCCCTGAGGCCCTCTCCTGAGTTCAGTTCCCCGTTTTGGAAGGGCCTCACTGACGCAGCGTGCTTTCTAATGGGGAGGCCGGAGAAAGAGGAAACATACGCAGCATTCACTGACCCGAGTCTCAGCAGGGAAAACAGAGCGGAGGGACGGGGCTGAGGAAGAGGCGAGAGTGGGAGAAGGGCCTTTCTCTCCTCTAACAAGTCCCTGCTTTGCTCTACTCCCCAGAACTTTCCAGAAAACCTTTTCACAACTCCATCACGGTGGACATCATTGGTACCAGAGCCTAGATGTGCACCGAAGCCTGGGCCACCAAAGCGTCCTCAAGCAGCCACCTGCAACACCCCTCCGGCTCTGGCATCAGTGGGAACCGCAGAGCCCCTCAGGGCCTTCCAAAGATCCCCTGCTGGGTCTTGGAGTCTCACAGAAGACCAGCAAAGTGGGAGGGGGTCTCAGCCTGCTGGGAGCCTGCCAAAGATCTGTTTTTAATGCGTTGTCTAAACCAGCCCCTCTTAGGTTTCTTTTGACAGAAGGGTCCTCTTGGTGGAAAGGATTTGAAAAATCGCAGTTCTACCTCAACCAATTAATGCAAAAGTGGATTAAAGAATGCATCCCAAGTGGGTGTGGTGATATAACAACTATAATCCCAGTGACTCGAGGCTGAGTGGGCAGGATCACAAGTTGGAGGCCAGCCTCGGCCACTTGGTGAGACCCTGTCTCAAAACAAAAAAATAAAAAAAAGGGCTGAGGATGTATCTCAGTGGCAGTGCACCCTTGAATTCAATCCCCAGTACCAGGGGAAAAAAATGAAGCTTACCCCTCCAACCCTTTCAAGAAAACGAGGTGAAAAATACCAAGCACAGCAGCTCACAAAACGGCCGTCACCTTCTCTTCCCTGATTCTGCCATTTACCCCGTGGATGCAGACCCTGGCCTGGAGGAAAGTTCTTCCAGGCAAGGTCCCTGGGGAACCCGCGCTCCGCCTCAGGCAGACGCTCATCTGGAAGGTTAGTAACTGGAGTTCGTCCAGGGCTGGGAAAACCGGCGCTCTGGAGGTGAGATCCAGGTCCCAGCCACACACCGGCGGCGGCGCTTACCATCTGACCACGCAAGGCACGCAGGGACAAGACTCACCTTGGAGTGCAGCCGCCAACCTGAGATCTGAGCACACGGACAAGGGGGGAAAGGCATCGGGTCTCGCAGAAGAGGAAGGAGCAGGAGCGGAACAGAGTAAGAGGGGCCGGCGTGGGCTCCTCCACCTGCAGAAGCGGCCCCACCCCAACAGCACAGGAAAAGAAGGAAAAAGACCCCGCCCTGGTCAGGGTCCTGTCTTTTTATTCTCCAGACACACACATCAGAGCCTGCTGACGTCCAGCTGCGGGACAAGCAGGAGGCAGTAGACCAGGAGCCAGAGGAAGAGAATAAAATACATCGCGTCCGGCTGCTGCACCAGCTGCGTCAGGGAGTCGCTCGGGGGGCTCTGGCTGCCCGGGGACACGGCTTCTCCAGAGTTGTTGGCCTTCCTACAGAGGCGAAGACAGGAGGGCAGTTAGCAGCAGGGCTCCGGAGGGTGGGCCTGTGCTGCTCAAGAGCCCCCCACTGCGTCTCACCACCCCACGCTCCAGGGCTTGGCCCGAGGCATTCTGGGAGTCCCCGCATCACGTGCATGGACCCAGGGAAGGGGTCAGCTACCCAGACGGCCCTTGGAGCCTCCACGCACCAGCCCATCCACACAGCGCCAGGTGGGAGGCGCTGTCAGCCCTGTTCCACAGACGGGCATACTGAGACGTGCCCCGGGTCTCCAGGGACACCTCCTTTATGTCCCAGTGGCCTCAGAGCACTCCCCATAAGAAGTGAGTTGCTGACAGCTCTCAGTTCCTCGCTAGCCATGGAGGTGACACCTCGGCCATCTGGAGGAATGTGGAGAGCCCAGGACAGATAATTCCAAAACAGTCATCAGAAACCAATAAACAAAAATAAAAAGTGCACCCCCCCAAGCAGTTTTGTTTCTAGGGTTAGAATATCACCTTGAAGAGAATTATTAGATATGATTCTGGCCAGATGTGTCTTTCTTTGTACAGGAGACAGTGCTTAAAATGCCCTTCTGCTTTTGCCTGCCAAGTAACAGATGCCGGCAGGACGATGCAGGTGGGTGGTGGGAGCCAGCCTCCGACCAACATCCAGAGAGATGATGAGGGTCTCAGCAGACCTCAGGGGCGTGGCTGATGTAGAGCCCAAGCATAAGCTTCCTAGAGCCCTTCCTGAGCCTGAGATGCTAAAACCACAACATCCCTGATAAGCAAGGGGTAGGTGGCCTTAACTGAGTGGTTCAAGCAGGGTGTGGTGGCATTCCTGTAATCGTTGGGATTTGGGAGGCTGAAGCAGGAGGATTACAAGTTCGAGGCCAGCCTCAGAAACTCACAACACTCTGGCTAAAAAAAAAAAAAAAAAGGCTGGGGATTAAAAAAAAAGGCTGGGGATTTAGCTCAGTGGTAGTGTGTTTGCCTGGCTTGTAGGAGGCCCTGGGTTCCATCCCCAGTACCACCATAAGCAAACAAACAAATTGAGTGATTCACACGCAAATAATGGTCAACCAACAGCATTTCTCCTTCTCAAACTCTCTACAGAGATAATGAATTTCAAAGGTGATAAGCGATTGATGTGGAAAACACTACCCACGTATGTCAACCTTCCATGTTCAAAGTTCTATCGCATAAAAGCTACAGGCACGGTCTTCCTACTAGCGTGTTCAGCCTTGTTGGAAACCTGAGCTAGTGTTTCCAGTTCAGGCCAGGACGAAGCTTGCTTTGAGCTTCTCTCTTAGCAGCCAGAGAGGAGGAGCTCTAAGGCTCACACTCCTGGGCGTCGTGCAACATTGAGACAGAAGCTTCCAATCCCAGGGATCTAACCCTCCAAGCCAATTCAGATCCGCAGCAGAGGGTGTGGGGTGGGGGGGGGTGAAATCGTGTCTGTGACTGTAACCTGGCCAGGGACACCCCATGCTGATGTCTCTGCTTTCTAGGTTCTAAACGGGCTGTTTCCCAGCCAGCTCGGTGACATCTGAGTGGACTATCTAGTTCTCCAACAGGAAGAAATACTTTCATGGGCATCTTGGCATGTTTGCCTTCCCTCTTCATGTCTGCTCTGATGCCATAAAACTGTAAAATCAGCTCAGTGAGCTTCTGAGTATTGTACCTGTAGGGGCGACAAAAGGAACAGTCGTCAGGGGACGCAGCGCCCGCCCCTCTCCTCCTGACCGCTCCGCTTCGGCAACTCCTTTCCTTGCCCGAGTTGTTCAAACGCAGCCGTTGGCTCCGGACCCATCTCTGCACTGACTCGTTCTCTAAACCACGCTCTCCGCCCCTCAGTGTTGACTGACATCTGCTTTTCCCTCCCATGCACCTCTATGTTCATATTCTCTGAAATGGGTATTTTCCTGCATTTCTCGGAAATCATTATTACTGGGATCCACAAAGCACAGTAAAAAAAAAAAAAAAAAAATCGCCCCACCCATTACTTCGTTCAAACAGTATTTTTTTTTTTAATCCCACAAAACAGGATCACAGCAACCAACCTGGTTAACATTCGGTTTCTCCTCTCATCCAGATCTGCTGCGTTCCTCAATTGAACATAGCTAAAATGGTCCTACAGTGAAATTTATAAACAAAACCCCGCAACCCAATTAGTAAAGATGAAATCTCTGAAACAGAAAATAAGATGATTTTAAACAAAGTCAAGCATGCCATGTTTTTCTCGATACTGCAGACTTCTAGCTCTAAAATCAAACTGCCATTTGGTAAACATCCCTCTGCCCCCGCCTGCACGCCCGCTGGTGGTTGGGATCGGCCCACCCGCCACCTGAACCCCGCCAGGGTGTGCAGAGCTGGGCTGCTGCGGGTCCCAGAAATCTGGGCGTGGGTTCCTGCAAACATCAAGAGGGTCCTCCACCTGTGCTACTGTCCCTATCTATCTTTATCTTTGAACGTGATCTTTCTAGCTATGTGTGCGGGGCCGAGGGAGGCGTCTCGGATGAGTGGGTTTTCTTTTTTCTTGTTTCTTTTCTTTCTTTTTATAACAAAGAGGCCTTTGGGCTTTAAAATCATCACTTTATTTACATCTCTTATTGCCCAAACTGGACATCCAATTGGACTGGGCTTAACGACAAGGTTTCAATATGTTTGTCTTCTATCCAAAAGTACTGTTGCACGTCAGTGATTTCAAAGGTCTAGGCTGGGGGGAGGAAGGACGGAAAGGAATTGATTAATTATCAGGGGCCGAAGGGAAGGAGAAATTCACATACTAACCGATTCCAAAGACCTATTAGTATGGCGTCGAATGTAAATGCTGGAGTCACTGTGGCTAGTCCTGAAAAACAAAGACATGTTTTGAATTGGTGCCACCCAGAACTCCGTGTGTCTCAATCACTGGTAACCCCCAACCCAAATCACCCACACGTGGACTTAGGCACGTGGTGACTTCATTCAGACCCAGGGACAGAAATGACGACTTCCATTCGACATGTCCACTTTGCTGGCACGCTTATGAACAGCAAGAGGGACAGAAACGGTGCTGTCATCCACAGGATGTTCCCTGGAAACCAGCCTGCATATTCTTAACAATCTGGCTTTGTGGCAGGAGCACTGTCTCTGTGCGCGCACCCTAGGGTCCTGTGACTTGCCTGTGGCCTTCTGAAAGTTAGCTGCCTGGGATCCAGACCTGCTCGAGCGCTGCTCCTGATGCCTAGACCTGGGTGTGCCACCTGTCCCTTTTCAAACACAAGCTGGTGAATTTCCTACCAAAACTTTGAGGCTGGTGTGGATTGTGCCTCTTGTCCTTGGAACACAGGTGGCTCGCCCAGGGCTGGGATGCCACTCTGGCCCCTAGCTGATGAGCTGGGAATGCTGGCCAAGTCCTTACGTCTCTGATCTGCTTTCTTCCTCTGTGACATGGATGGCCATTCCCATCCCACGGACCTCGCAGAGCTAGGTGACAGTGAGATCTGGGAGCTAGGCACTGGGTCCTGTTTTGCTATCTGGTGTCAACCTCGTTTCCTTAAGGCAAGCGCCTGTGTGGCCTCCTGGGAGGAAAGGGTCTTGGACTCAGTTTACCCTCAGGCAATTCATCATCTGGCGGCTTGATATTCCTGCCCACTGCTGTCCTGAAAACCCTGCCTTTCTTCCTCCCGGGTACATTTCCAGCCAGCAGTTATTGAGTGCCAACTGTGTGCAGGGCTGTTAGGCTTAGGGAAATCTTAGTCCTTGTCTTTGATCCAAGAACTGCTAATTTTTTCTGGCTGGGGTCACAGCACAGAAATGAACTGAAGTAAGCTACAAAGACAGAACAGACCCTGGTCCCCAGAACCCAGCAGTGCCTGGCACCAGAGCTGACCCCACACCGCAGGCCTGGGAGAAGTGCCCTTTCCTGTGTGTGTCTGTGATGCTTTCTAAAAAAACGGCCCCTCCCTACCCTGCACCTCTGCAGCTTTCTTTTGCACTGGGTTTGAATCCTGATCTTCATTCCTTAAGCAAACATTTATTGAGAGCAGACTGTGTGCCAGGAACCAGGCTCAGTCCTCAGAACCAACCCATCATCCCCTGCCCTCCAGGGGCCGGGAGAAGGCCAAGAAAGTGCGTCCATTCCTCAATCTTCTATGGAAGGACAACTGTGAGCCAGGGGCTCCGCCAACTGCGGGGGCTGAGCTGTGCACTCTATACCATCTCTGCCTTCACGGAGCTCGATGGGAGGAGAAATGCATCCTTACACAGACGGCTACAGAACTTTAAAGGAGCCTGGAGCAGGCTGTGTGGCGGGGGTCAGGCAAGAAACTCAACTAAGGCAGGATGCCTGCTGCAGGCACGGATGGCGACAGGTCTTGCAGGCTCTGAAACAGTGGGTCCTTCTGCCTCATCTGGTGGGAAGCCACACGGGGAGACAGAATTGAGAGATGGCCAGAAAAACATCCTGCTCTGCAGAGGAGCGGTGCCCGGAATACAGTCCCATTCCAAAACTCAGGTGCTGACCTGGCTGCAAGGTCAGGGTCCTTGGAGCAAGCAGGTGTGGCATCTCCTACCCTAGAGCAATCAGGTGGAGTGGCCTGGCACACAGGAGGGCTCTGAAGGATTCCGCCTTCACTGGCGCTTGGGACATGGCTTTTACCTGGGCTATCACGCTTCCTAAGCATTCTAGCTTTCCTACAGCTGGACCTGGGGGGGTGGAATTGGGAGGCAACTGCGGGCCTATGCAGGGATCAGAGCACCTCACTCCCCCAGGCAAAGCAGTGACGCTTCCTGTCTGTCCCCTTCTTGGCCCATCTCCCCAGACACTGCAATGACGCTTCGTCTGTCCCCATCTTGGCCCATCTCCCCCAGGCATGGCAGTGACAGCTTCCTGTCCGTCCCCTTCTTGGCCCATCTCCCCAGACACTGCAGTGACGGCTTCCTGTCTGTCCCGTTCTTGGCCCATCCCCCAGGCATGG